>JAOEHI010000016.1:2167170-2192013 GCA_025447815.1 Percopsis transmontana
GCGCCCAACCCTCCATCGCTATCTCCCCCCCCCCCCTCTCTCTCCCTCCCTCTCTCTATCCATCCGTGTGTAGATCCATGGGTAGTTGAACATCCTACTTTTGCGCCTTAAAGCCCGGAGCGAACGAGACCCTCCCCATCGACCCTGGACCCTGCACAGGAAGGGGGGGGGGTTACAGATTGAAGACACACCCCCCCCACCACCACCGCCGCCCACACAGAGTCATGTGACCGCCTCTCGCACTCGCGGGAGCGATGCTCTCTCTCTCTCTCGCTCTCTCTCTCGTTCTCTCTCCCTCCAGGCCACCTCCCACTTCCTGCCCAGCCGCCAGTTGCCGAGGTGAGCCATCGCCAGGGGCGACGGACTAAATAGAGGAGAGGAGGAGGAGGAGGCCAGGGAGGAAGGAGTGGGGGGAGAGGAAGAGGAGAGCAGTTGTGAATAGATGTGAGAGGAGGGCATGAAATCGATGAGCTTTGTGGCTCGGGCCCACACACACACACACACACATACACACACACACACACACACACACACACACGTGAAGTGAGCTGACCCGGTATTAAGTGCCGCCAACGATCTCGTCCGTATTTCTGGCAGGAATGAGAGCAAGCGATCCGCACATTTCCTCCCTCAAAAGTTAAATGTTTCATCCAATTTTAGAACGCACACGAATTAATCTCCCTCACCTCCGCTGACACAGATGCGAGTCTTAAACCCAGCTCCTGTAATTAAAGCAGCACCGTTTTTCATGCAGGAGATTTCATTTTGCACAGCATTCATGTTGCAAAGGTCTTGTGTTTCTTTTAAATGTCACTCCACTAAAAAAAGGCTGCGTTTAAGCTGCACTAGAACTGGTGGTATTTAACAGGCTGAGAGAGTTTTCTGGCTGTCAACCTCACAGTCGGTGGTATATTTATAAAGACAGATCTATGGCAACAGCTAATATCTGCAGCAATCCAACATGCCGCGCAGATATTACTTTTCCAAATGAGTTAAATACATTTCAATCAAAACTTTGGCAGTCACGAGAGTAATTAAAACACTGTAATAAAACTATGAGAGAAAGTTTAGTCTGTAAAAGTTTCTTCTCGTCTTTTCAAAAGTCAGTTGAACTTCCCACTGTCCATTTCATCTGACCCTGTAATTTCAAAACAGGGCCGTTTGGCCTGGAGGTGACAGCAAAAGGATCTGGTTTAAACAGGCTTAACGTCGCTACGTATGTGTTTGTGCCTCTAGCATCTAACACATGCAACCCTCACTCCACCGTCAAGGGAAGTTCTGTGAAATTCGGAGATTAAAAAGGACACATGACTTCATTGGAGCCTCAAACGCTCTCTCAGTAGAAAGCAGCTCACCATTTTGGATATATTCTTCTACCATCTCCACCCCTCAAGGTTCCATCTGGCCTCCTTCATCCCCAGTAGTTCTTCATCACGCTATTTATGCATACGAAGTTGATGATAAATATATATACGGCTTGTCTTGTATGATAGAATATTACCTTATTTGTATTAAACCTAGTATCTGACTGAAACATCTATGGTAAAAATAAACAGGAATATACTTCATCCTTCCACCGGCCACCTCCGCACACTCTACTGATTGACAGGCCATTGTTTCAGCCACTCAGGACTGTAAAAGCCTCCCATGGCCGGACCGCAATAGTAGGTGTGTTGGCTGGCCTCTCGCGGGGGTCAGCTCTCCAGCCACAGTTTCAGCTCAAGCCTCTGTTGTGCAGAATGGGGGGTGGGTATAGAGAGAGAGAGAGAAAGAGGAGGAGGAGGACAAGAGCCTCCATTATGGCTCCAGTACAAGAGGCCCGCTCCATTATGGCTCCGGCATAAGGGGCTTCATTCCGGCTCTTATTCATTCTAATGAGCAGTGCTGCCACGGCTCTGACTTGGGCCCCGCATAACAGCTCCCACGCGACTCCCGGCAGCCCCTAATGCAGAAGAGCGCTCAGTGAGGATTGTGAGTCCCCCCCCTCCTCGTTTATATATTTTTTTATTTCCGTAATTGTGATGCTTCAGAGAGCTCTTAGGCAGAGATTTAATGGCGTCTAATGGAATCTCATCACAGAGCAAGAGAGCAAAAGAGATGAAATGGGTGAGGATGCCGGCTAACACCCATATCTGCATCCTTCAGCTTCGTGGCTCATCTTTAATGTTGTGAATGTAATTACCCTACTCAATAATATTTAGGGGAGTTTGTACACAATATTTATGTGTACGAGCGCTTATAGAAATGCAAGCGCGCCTGTTTTGCTCCGACTCCCGGCAGCGTATGCGTCCGTTCCCCCTGGAGGCTTGTGTTTTCTTGCTCTCTACTTCTGTGATCTGTGAAGAACTATCTCTCTCTCTCTCTCTCTCTCTCTCTCTCTGATCCACCCATCACGCTTCAAAACATCTCACATTTTACTTACTCTCTCTCTCTCTGCATCTTGCTTTCTTTCCTCTCTGCGTACATTTTAGGAAACCTTCATTGTCGTCGTGTAATTTGGCCCTGTGCTGTGGGATGAAGAGTCATCGTGCGGTGGTTAAATGCCAAAGTACTTTTTGGAGAGCGGAGATGCACGAGGGGAGACATTTCCTCTCTAAAGCAACCGTGCATCAGCTGAACAAAAAAAAAAAAAAACACTAGTTATTGTGAATGCAAGGAAGCATGGCAACACCTTCCTGAGCCCACCTGACCCAAGTGAGCCCAGATCTTATTTTGAGGAAACCTTCCTGCCAAATCATCATGCAGATAATTACAGACTGTTGATTTCAATGTAATCACTTAGATAAGATGTAGATTTTTACACACAAATCCTCAATCCTCAACAATTTTATTTTATTAATTCACTAATTTATTAAGTCAGAGCCTGTGTCAGCCAAACACATGCATTAGTCTTTAATTAAACTATATTTTCTTTATAATAATTGTAACGTGATTATTTAAAATAATCTTATATTAACCAGAGCTCTGAAGTGATAAATAGGTTTATCATACACAAATTGCAGAGAGAAAAAAAACATTTGGGTGTCTAACACTGGTTACCATGGTGATGATGAGAATAAGACACAAGTGCATAACAAAATAATTAAGGAACATAATGAAGAGAAGTTTTAGTACATTTCACAAAATTCGATCTTATTCAGTGAACCGAACTGATGTCCATGTAAATATGCATGTAGAGCTACGCTCAGTTTAATGTCTGTAGATAGAAACAAAGGGTGGATTTAGTTTTCTAAAAGCACGCTTCAAGTTTGAACATACCAACTGTTCCGTTTGAAAATTATGTTACGTCAAGAGTTGAGCAGGAATCATTATGGGATGGCCTGAGGATTCCAACGATTTTCCACTGATTGGTAGTATTATTATTGGCTTCTGAACCTCTCGCCAGTACATTTAGATAAGTGAATCTCACATCTACACACCTGCTATATACTGCCCACCCACACACATGTGCACACACACATCCCTGTGCTTGTCGAGCTAGCATTTCAATACAAGAGCACTAATTCAATTAGTGGGCACAGAATAATCCCCGGCCGGGGTTCCCTTAATGAACACACACTGGGTATACATTGCATTCATCACTAACCAACACCTTGATATTTACATGCCGATTAATTCATCATGGATGTGAACGCAAACACAATCGCTCCGCGGCCATATGGAGAGCGTCGGCCGTTAAGATATTAGAGAAAACATGAAACATGTGGTGCGCTATTCAGACGATTATTAAAGCATAGGAGCTATGAGATGCATTAGCAATAGGCTATTAAACATTACCTTTGGTATTTGTGTGTGTGAGTGAGTGAGAGAGAGAGAGACCATTCAGAAAAATTCTCTCCGGCCAAGGAAAGCTTGTGGGCCAGACAGCATTAACAATGAAATGCTCAAATGCAGCCCCCCAGAGATGCAGGGTGCAGTGTTAAAGTTGTTCAACGTCATATTACAGTCGGGATGTTTTGCTGAAATCTGGTGCCAAGAACTATTTTCCCCCATTCACAAGAGCGGGGACAAATCAGACCCTAGAAACTACCGCGGCAACTGTGTCAGCAGTTGTCTAGGTAAATGATCCTGCAGTATTCTAAACAAAAGAATACTAGATTCCCTTGAAACTGCATCTTAAATATAAATCTAATTTAATGAACATACATGTACACCAAACAAAAAATGGTAAGATTTTTACTTGTTTTACTGATTTCAAGAAAACTTTCGACTATTGGGCACTAAGGGCTCTATTATAGACTTCTACTTTGTGGTATAGGAGGAAACATATATTATCTGATTAAATCATTGTATTTGGAAAACAGATGTGCTGCTAAAATTGGAGACAAACAACTGAAATCTTCACCCAGAGAAGAGGTGTTCATCAGGGTTGTAATTTAAGATTTTTGTCAGATTTTTAAAGAGCTAAATGACCTCTCAAAATAATAAATACTCCTAGAAGAAGGAGACAGGGCATATCTTGCTGCCCACTATGTATCAACATGCCACAACCTGAGGGATTGTGAAAGACCTGGACACACACACACACACACACACACACACAGTGTGTGATGTGATCTAGTGTTATATGAGATATATATATATATATATATATATGATGCTTTGGCAACATTGTTCCTAAAACTTTCATGCCAATAAAGCCCATTGAACTAAATTGAATTGACTTGAGAGAGAGAAAGAGAGAGAAAAAGATCAAAGGTTGACACAATGACAGCTGTCTTTGATTCACCTGTAAGCCTTGCATGCACACAGGCGTGCACACACACACACACACACACACACACACACACACACACACACACACACAAGGGGTGACAGCGCGGAGCGTGGAATTTACATTAATAAGAGTTCTTGTTTCTCCCCGCACTTACACAAGTGATGTTCCAAGCATTTATTAAATTATTAATCTATTTATTTATTCATTTAGTCAGTCAGTCATGTTTTTTTCATGGCTGAGAAGCTCGGTGTAATTTCATTGAGCCACCAGATGGCTCCGGGTTTAATTAACAACTTCAAAAGCAATAACCAGAGAGATGGCCAAACACGCACGCGCACACATGCATGTGTGTGTCTGTGCCACACGTACATGTGTGTTTTGCGATACAGGAGTCCAATGCAAACAGATACGTGTCCTCCCCACTCGCCTACTGTATCCTACTGTACATGAAGCGAACAGAGAGACACTGTGTGTGTCTCTACGGTGCTTTCCTCTGAGCTACGGAGCGCGCTCCCCGAGCTCCCCGGGAGGAAGGCGGAGAAGGGAGGCACTGTGTTGGGGGTTCAGGGCTTCCACAATGCACCACAATGCGAGCCACGCACTGCTGAGTGGATCCCAGAAGCCTCTGGGGGCCCATAAACACATCTTTTCTTTCACTCTCTTTCCCTCTCTCTTCTCTTCCTCTCTCTTTCTCTCTCCCTCTCTCTTCATCTCTCCCTCTCTCTTTCTCTCTCCCTCTCTCTTCTCTTTCTCTCTCTTCATCTCTCCCTCTCTCTTTCTCTCTCCCTCTCTCTTCTTCTCTCCCTTTCTCTCTCCTCATGTCTCTCTTCCTCTTCCTCTCTCCCTCTGTCTCTCTTCCTCCCTCCCTCCTTCTCTCTCTCTGCTAGCTTCACTAGCCACAGCAGGCAGTGTTGCTCTGCGACACTGCTGACGACATGTGACAGATGTGACAGAAGGGCTCCATGCACGCTCAGGTCAGGCTTGTAATGTGTCCCGTTTATATGCACAAACAAGTGATGGCTGATGTTAGCCCATTCTGGCTCTCCGACACAAGTAGAACATGTACTGTAGGATTGTATTGGAGTTTTAACCGCATGTTTTGTAATACTATAACTCCCTGTAAGTCAGATCAAAGCGATATGTTTGGTACGTATGTAACAGTTAATTTCTTAATGTCAGTCATTTAAAATTGACATGAACATTTTAATTGGCCCACTTTGGTTGTGATCAACACTTCATATTTTAATTTAATATAATAAACAACAGCTACGGAGAACTAAATGATATAGTTAATAAAAAGGTTAAAGGCACTGTTAACAGTAAAACATTAAAAGGTAAAGTAAAAGAGAGTAAAAGAGATTAACTATTATTACTGTGATCAACCATCAACCATAAACCATCAAATTAAAAACAGCTATGGAAAGTCAAACAGCCATGGATAAGATTTACAGTACCAGTGAATAACTCATCTGAGCGGTAAAACAGGAGATTAAAATAATTTTGCCTAGACAAAAGGACAACTAAAAAAAAGGGTGCGTGCCAGAAAGTGACAGGTGCCTGCGGTTAACATTTGTTAGCAGTGTGAGATCAGGCCACTGGGGAACTCAGGCAGTTGGCATTTACACATCTTACTAAAATGTTTTAATGCTGAATGGCTTATGTTAAATGGCTGGGCTCAGGACTCTGTCCTAGTTAATATCTTGTTAAGCCCAGCATTAAAAAGGTACACCGCTCGGTTCGTGTCCGGAGTTTCCCTTGTGGCCAAAACCGGCATTACAAAAACGTTGTTGTTTTGATTTGAAACTCTGCTGCCAGACCTCAGTGCTGTGGGGCTTGCTGAGGGGCTTGCACTCCTCCCTACCTCTCCCCCTGCAGCCACATGTACTTTCTCAAAACATAAACACTGAGCTGGGGAGGAAATATGTGGTTCTACTATATATATATAGCCATGGAAAAAATTAAGAGACCACTGCATATTCTTGTAAATATAATATAATATAAATTTCAAAAAAAAAAAAAAATATATATATATATAAATGAAATTAATTATAAATGTAATTGTATATAGATATTATAGTTTTAAAAATGGGCAGTGGTCTCTTATTTATTCCATGGCTGTATATAAAATAATCGATATTGTGTAATATAAAAAACCAATGAATGGTCATTTAAATGAAAATGAGATGATATGCACTCATTGGTGTAGTGTGTGTGTGTGTGTGTGTGTGTGTGTGTGTGTGTGTGTGTGTGTGTGTGTGTGTGTGTGGACACTGTAGACATTTCCTGGATGCAACACATTGTTTGCAGGGTAAACACAACAATGAGGTTCTTCAGATGGCTTGCAGATCAATGTCCTTCCTGCTAGAAATGTCAGTCATTAATCTCTGGCCACCGCACAAACAAAACAAAGCGCTTCGTTAAATGCTGGACAGTCCACCTACTCTCTGACGAATAAGCCCCGGCCGCTCACAACAAGGGAGAATTGCTTACTGTACTGCCACTCCATGCCACCTCAGGCCTTCAATATCTCCCTCCAGCCCAGCCTTGAGCTGGCAGCTAATGGAGGCATAGCTTCCCTGTAACAGACCTTTGTATCTGGAGGCTCATCGGGCTTGTAATAAAACCCAGGGGCCATTGCAGCTTCTGCATGAGAGCACACCTTCGCTCCACAGTGAGGCAATGCTGAATGCCACGCGTGCCAGTGTTAAAGAAAGCAATTAGCCGGGGGCTGGCATGTGCTGCTCCCGAGGATGAGTAATGGGCTCGCGGGGCGGCAGTGTCTATCCCTGATAAATTCCACTGTCCCCCTGCCTTATTAGTACAATGAGTGACCGGGAGTGAAGGTGGGGGAGAGGTGGGGTGTTGACGGGCCGTAGGGGGGGGGGGTGTCGGAGATAAACTCAGATTGACAGCGCAGCGCGGCGCCTAAATGCTAATGCACGGAGTGACATTTAGCCGGCTAGCGAAGCTGGCCGGGGTTACCTGGTGCAGCGCTGCACGCTGACAGACGGAGGCGCAGCTCTCCGCCGCAGAGGGGCGGAGGATTGGGTGGGTGGGTGGGGGGGGGGGGGTTGGGGGAGAGACCCAAAATACCAGCTCTGATTCTTTCGTTCCACCCCCCGCATTCTTCAAATGAAAAAAAGTGGGAGGGAGGGATGGAGGGAGGGGGCTGAGATGTTGTCACAAGCCTTTTATCGCCAGTTAGCAGGCAAGCTAATAGCGGGCACTCCAGTCGCTGATAAAGCGAGTGACGAGTAAAGACGGCCCCGCAAAGAGGCTGAGAGGACACAAGTAAAGAGAGACAACACACTGGTATTTAGCGGCAGGGGAAGAAAAAACCCACACCCTCCTTGGCCCTCCTATCAACCTCCTGGAGAAAGCAGAGTGAGTCTGATACCTGTCTACTAAATCCCCACAGCGCCGCTTTGTTGATAAAGCTTCTCCTTCCTCGCTCGCTCGCCAGCCCCCCGGTCAGGATGATTGTATCTCCCGCAATTTCCTAGAACCGCCAGACCATTACAGACCACAGCCAAACTTCTGTGACTTGCGGACGGTGTCTGGGATGGAACGCTGGGCGTGGGTGTCGATGTTCTGGTCAGGGGTGGTGGTGTCGCTCAACGCAGGGGTCTCAAACACACATTACCCAGAGGCCACCTTATTTATCTAATGGATACTAGTTTGGATAGTTTGATACTAGCAAGACATTATATTGGGGGGCGGACAATGAGACAATTCAAAATCCTCCTTCAATCCCCAGCCTGTAGCGCCACAGGGGAGGCTGTACCGTGGACTGGCTCCCCCGCTAGTCTTAAGTGGAGGTAACTTACGTTATGCTAGCTCATGTCAGCCGAAGAACCGCTAGAGTCGATGAACGCCATGTTTAATGGAATGTAATTAGACGGTGCGCTAACACAGAGCCGGTGAGCGGAGCAAGCACTTTCAGAGTGTGCCTGAGTGTGTGTATGTGTGTGTGTGTGTGTGTGTGTGTGTGTGCCTGCATGCGTTCGGTTACAGGCCGCATACATGCGTGAGCATGTTCTTCTATTGCAGGGATCAGCATTTACATGCACGCCCCCATGCCCCGGTCTAACCTGACGCCCCGTCTCTTGCCCAGATGGCACATAAATACAGTAGAAACACTGGTTGGAACCACACGGACAGGACACGCATTCCAGTAATGTTTCTGGAAGCTGAGAGAGTCGGGTTCAACAGAGATTAGCCCTCTCAGGCAACATAATCAGATTTCGTCTTTGGCCCGGAGCGTCCTCTCGAGCAGCGCTGATCCGATCTGATCCCTCCGCTGAACACAACACAATATCAGACCCAGACCCCCCCCCCCCCACTTTATTCTTTATTTCCTGCTTGTTTTTTTCCCCTTTTGCTTTCAGTAACAATGCCTTCGACTGTTTGCTCGTTCTCAGAAACTTTATTAAGCTAGCTTATTTTCTTCATTTCTTTTGACGTCCTCACCGAGCTGCAGTACTGTCTCATCCTCCTCTCTACCCATCTGTCAATCATTCTCTCTCCCTCTCCCTCCCTGAGCCGCCTGTAAAAAAAAAAAAAAAAAGCTCTTTACGCTAACGTATAAAAACACATGTATATATATTTAACAACAATAAAATTGCTCAGGGTTTAGCAGTGGGAGCCGCCCCTCTGCATTTTGCACACAGAAACAGAAGGAACGGACAGACATTGAAGACAGACAGACACATACACACACACACACAGTGCGATACGCGCATGGCTAATGGGTCCTCTGATTTTGATGAGCAGTACTAATTAAAAAACGCCACTCAGGGCATCAGGGGCAGGGCACAGGGATGCGTGTGTGTGTGTGGGGAGAGGGGGGGGGGGGTACCTGGTCCGCGTTGGTCTGGTCCTGTCTTTAATGAGTACCCTAATCAGCCCAGCAGAGGCTGCCGTGAGACCCCCCAGGTTCATTAGACCAGAAAAACCTGACCGCCGGCGAGGGGGCGGGGGGTAAAGACAGCAGGAGAGGGCAAAAACTTTTTTGATTGGATGAAACTAAGTCTGGATGAATAGGCCAGGGAGGCCGGAGACCCACGCTAACAAAAGAGGGAGAGAGAGAGAGAGAGAGAGAGAGAGAGAGAGAGAGAGAGATATGACTAGCAGTGATAACCGTGCGGGTCATTGGCCGAGTCACGCCTGCCATCGATCCCCTGATTGGCTGTCTGACGACTCCTACACGGCTGCCAAATCCTTTCACGCAGCGTATCTGCTGTGTGTGTGTGTCATGTACACACATGAGTCGGTCTGTGTGTCGCAGAATGAGGAGGTACATTATATTGTGTGTCCATATAGTCCATGTCTGCTGGACTGATATCACCTCCAACTTCCTGAGGAAGCTGATAAGAGCAGCTTACAGCAGGATGATAACCCCCCTACAGACACACACATACACACACACGCGCACCCCCCCTCCCCTCCATGTTTTTTTTTATTTTGGGTTACTTTTTTGGTGAATCTTTCAATTTAGGTTCATAAAAGTGTGTGTGTGCGTTTAGCGACATGTACACACTGTGAGGTGAGGTATTACTTAGCTGCCAGCCCCCCTCCCGTCCCCTCACACTGATTTGACAACAGGGCCAGGAACAAACATGGCTTCCAGCAAGCAACTACACTCCTCTTTGGCCCTCAGAATGGCGAGACAAAGAGAGAGAGTGTGTGCCTGTGTGTATATTTTGTCTACATGTATATAATGTTGAATGACTTCACCACAAGCGTGTTTGATGAGGCTGTCACTCAAAATTGATTTACAAGACAGGCCTGTAACCACAGCTACCGTTGCAGGTGAGGAGGGGTGTCCCCCCTAATATTCAGGTTTAGTGACAGTTTAAAGCTATGTTCTATTTACAATAGATGATCCACCCCGTCTACAGTATCTGTTTATAGGGATGCACCGACTGCATTTTTGTTGGCCGATTCCGATTACCGTTATTTTTAGAGCTTGACCTACCAATTCCGATCCTTGCTGAATCCAATTTCATTTTTCAGTAAATAATGCTTTCGCAATGTATTTGACGGCTCATTGAGATGCAGATATATTTAGTTTATAATTTACTCGCTTAGTAATTGTTTACGGTCCTCTCTTCGTCGTCCGTTTAACAGAACGTATTGAGAAGAAATAAGCAATGTAGCTTACGGTGTAAATACAAGTCGATGTTCCTCCTTATAACTATGTATTCATTGTGACACGGTCAGAGCAGGGAGAGGCATCAGGGAGATGGTGGCGGACAGGAGCAATATTTTCAATACAACTGCACCTTGTGAAATGTATATTCTTGTGATACTACAGTGTCCGTGTTTGCCACGGAGCGGAGGTGAGAGAGCAGGCGCTAGCCGAAGGTAAGCGCGGTGACGTGGTGGTGAGCTGGGCTCAGGGTTTTATTGAATAAACACAAAGTTTGCGTGTGTGTGTGTGTGTGAAGGCAGAGTGGAGCTACTGTATAAGGCCTTTTTACGGTAAATAACCGTACCTGATAGTTGTGATACTGACAAACAGTCATTATGCTGAGACAAACACTCCAGATTGTTCTCATCTAAAAAGGGGCCTTCCGGCTTAAGAGAAATAAACGATTCACAGCGAAGCTTAACTCCTGAGGTCACGTTGTGTGTTCCTGGGCTTTAAGGATATTGAGACACCATGGTGCATTCACAGACATTCCCTGGGCCGCACGCATCTCACTGCATTAGAATAATCACCTGTTTTGTTTAACTAAATTATGGAAAGCGAGGCTGCTTTATGACTGAGCAAACAACTATTTTTAATCCCACATGTGTAACTCGATTAAACGCAGTTTAGTGGCACTCTTTCTCGCGGTGCCAGTGCGACTAAATCAATACACACTTGTGAAAAAGTTTCTAGCTTAATAAAATTTGTGCATTTAATAAGCAAATTATTCTAATCAAAATCCTCTTGCCAAACCAATTACTGATAAATTATAATCTTATGATAAATTATCTTGTGTTGACAGCCTGAGGGAACGTTGCAATCAAACATTAATTATTCATTGAGTAATTAAGTTCATAGGTGTTTCTCCCTGCCTCCCTCTGTGTGTGTGTGTGTAGGTTGAGTGGCCAGAGTGCCAAATTAAAACAGTTTAACCAGTCCCTAAAAGAATACAGCTTTGAGTGAAAATCCACTCCACCGTCTAGCAATGCTGTGGTTTATCTACTGTAATATTACAATAAAGTGTTGTTGTTTTTTTTACTGGTGACTACTAGCATCTACTCTTAGCAAGATGTTGGATACAACATAAATATCACTCAGAAGCTACATACACGCCAAAATAATCTAGTAACAAACTGTTTTTATAATTGACATTTCAAACCTTAGCTTTCCCCCCAGACACACAGGTAAGAGTGTGTTCTGAAAATAACAGTCCGACCTAGATATGTCAGGCAGGGTTGAAAGGACACGGGCGCGTTAGCGTCAAAACAACGCCAGCATTCATCAACTTCAATTACATGGAAAAGACATCAAACCTCGACGAGACAGGCAGCCGAGGCAGTTGTGCACAGCTGCCGGTGAAAGTTTTTTTTTTTATGATTTTTTTAATGATTTTCTTTTCTTTTTTTCTTCATTAGAGAAGATAGTCCATTACAAATAACAAAGATTTGGATGAAGGTATGAGGAAGATTAAAGAATCAAAGAAATAACAAGCTCCAACTGTCTCGCTTTCCTTGTTCAGACATGTTCTACCACAGTGAAACATCAACGAATGGCACGTTGCTGCCATCTAGAGGTGGAAGGTTAATTCCCAGAGACGTGTGCACCAGCAACTAAAATTAAACAGCAGCTTCGTACATATAAATCTAATCAAATAATGGCATCCAAGTCCAAGTGTTATTGTGTATTTAGCATGAAAATATGATGAATGTGTGTTGACTGTAGTGTCACGAATTCAAGCCAGAAAGACATAATGTTGGATGGAGATCTAAGCTACAGATTATGTACCTTGCTAGTAGAAATGAAAATTTACAACAATTAGCCATTGAAATGTACTGACATCTAGGACCTTTCCTTTGTATACTATATCTATATATCTATATATCTATATACATATATATATCTACTATTCAAAGTGAAGGTCCTAGATGTCAGTACATTTCAATGGCTAATTGTTGTAAATGTTCATTTATATATTACTCATAACACACACACACAGGCATTTAGTTAAGGAACACACAAACAAGCGTACAATTTCTCACGCTGACGACGGCACTAGCATACTGTTGTCAGGTCTTTTATCGGGCAGGTTCATGGCAGCGAGGGAGTGTTGATAATAGTCTAACACCCCCCCCCCCCCCCAATCTAATGAAAGTAAGGGCCCACAGCAACCCATTGTCTGTTGACGTCAAACCCTCTCTGATGGCTCTCTCTGTGTGTGTGTGTGTGTGTTGGGTCTCATTTACTCGTTGCTTACTTAAAAGGCATCTTTGAAGAGTGTTTGTGTTGCTCCCCGGCGTCTCTGTGCCTCTGTCCTTGTTCTAAACCCAGATATTAAAGTTACACAACACAGCAAGAAGAAACAACAGAACCGCAGCGAACGCAGAGAGAGAGAGAGAGAGAAGCTCCTTCTGAAGGAAAGATCTGGAAGACCTAGACAGACACGTGGGTGACAAAAGGCAGCGGTGCGGTTAGATCTGTGGTTTGTGATGCGCGTGAATGAGCAGAACATGAGGAACACAGGCGTTCCTGCTTTCTTATCCAAGCTTATTAACCCCGGCACCCGTCCTCCCCGCCCTCGTGTGTGTGTGCGTTTGTGTGCATGTGTGTGTGTGCGCGTGCGTGGTCTTAATTTGCCATGCCTCGTGTCTGTCGGCTCTCCATCTCAGTTCCGGAGCGCTGGCTCCTGCTGTAATTGCCACTGTAGCGATTGGTCCTCATTAGATGCTATGGAAGCTGTAATTGGCCGGCCCACGCTGGGCGATCAATGCCACCGTTATTACCGGGATACCAGGCTCCGCCACGTGGCTCCCTCACCCCCCCAGGGCCCGGTTGGGGCCAAAAGGCGAGCCGGGGGTGGTGGGGAAGGCGAGTTTCACAGCTCGTTATGGCTACCCGCCGTTAGCGCTAACCGCTGCCGAGGCGTCTATCGACGGGTCAGTGTCCAGTGTCCGATTGCCCTCTCCCCTCCACACGCCCCCGTCCTCCAGCTCCCCGGCGCTGTACCGTCTGCGCAGGCTATCTGTCTTCCGTCCACTGAGCCTTTCTCACCGCAGCTCATTATTGGGAATTTTGCGCCACACATTCTTCTTTCACTCCAGCTTGTCTACGGTTACTGGTTCGTGTTGTTACACGAGAGGTGTCCGCTCTGTCTCTCTCTCTCTGTACCTGCACACTGGAGCAGCAGCTAACTCTGGACCCTAACTACCTACATGTTACTGTAGAGATATATTGCAGTAAGGATGATAGAAAGAAGTTGGATTCTGTATTTACTGAGTCAAGGTCATGTATCAGACGCTTTTCAAAGCATTAAACGTATTGCTGAACGACGCTTACAGGTAGGTCGGGCTTAACTGGGATCGAACCTTTGACCTTCCAGGTGCCAGTCAACCGACCTAACCGCTAGAATAACCCCCCCCCCCCACACACACACACACACACACACGCCTCAAACTCCATTGGGTTCCACTGTGCTCCACCTTACATATACAGAGCTGGTCGAGCTACCGCAAAAGTCTTTGTCTAGCGAGGTGGACATGTTTAAAAGTAGGCAGGGAACCAAAGGAGCTGGGAAAGAAGTGCTGCTATGAAATAATGGTGTATAGGATTCTCATTAGGCTAACAACATGATATCCCGGTATCAGCAGACAAACCGGGGGAATGAAGTTGTAAAGTTCCCGTTACATTAAGCATACGGTGGCACATTTGCGCTAATGAAAGGCATTAGCCTCTAATAGACATGACAGTACTGTAGCATCTGTTATAATGAGAAGCATTAGGGCATGGTGTACTGCCTTCTGTTCAGTGGGCAGGTTAGTTTATACTGTTACTGTAATCGTCAGTTTAACCAGGCTATACAGTAGCTCAATGAAATTAAAGACATACCATTGTGAATATAAATACAAAAAATAAAGGCTGTGGCCTATTACAATTTACAATTTAATGAATATGCGTGAAGTATGGTTGCATTCCAGTCATGCTAAACGGCTTAATGTGGCTCAAATATACATTACTGAACTGTTAGCATGCCCACAGTGTAGGTTAAGACATAGCTGATGCACTGTGCTTCATACAGTGGGGTTATGTGTTGTGTCACACTGCCCTCTACAGGAGAAAGATGGATACTACAGCTGAGGAGAGCAAAACTGTCTGTCACAGGGGGGCAGTATATTCCCATTTAAAATCAGGACAACGCAATATGGCGAATACAGAAAATAAACATCTTGTGGTCGTTGAAAAATGTCCAGATAGGGGATCCAGGTTGTATATCCACTGTGCACAATCTATAATACATTTCGATAAATATTTAGGTTATTTCACAGTTCACAGGCTTAACACGGCTCGTGGACTACAAGATCGGATATTTATTGCGCAATATCGAAAACACGGACTATTTACGGTGGCCCATGTTTAAATTACAAACGTAGCCTATCCATTCAGTAATATGCTGGGCACTTTGTGTAACAGTAACGGTTTGAGAACACAAAGTGCAGGTGAGCAGTAGTAGGTTAGAGAGTATTTCTGAACACAACTGGTGCTTTTTTTGAGGCCACACACCATTCTACTCTAAACAGCATGCAAATCTGTGTCAAGACACAGGTCGCGTGTACACCGTATCTAATCTTTTACCTCAATTAGAAAAATCCACTGAATGAAAGGTTCATTAGTCAACAAGATAATCCAGGATTTGTAAAATGTATATATAAATAAATTCTTAAATAAACTTCCACTTCGCTCGTCTGCTCTGAAACAGTCCGGAGCCTCATTAATAGAACAGATTAGGCTACACTTAATCTCAGAAAAGTGCATAGTTAGAAATTCACATTAACATAGTCATTCGTTACGTGAAAAATTGAGGTGACAGAGCTCTTAACTCAACTGCTCTGGTAAAGCCTACAATAACATTAAATGAGTAAATATAGCGATGGACTGGAAACGTCCAACTTAGAACATTTTAGGAAACAAGTTGTAAGGGTAAGTGTTTCAAAGATTAAGATGTAAATAAATACGTTAATAACCCCATTTATATATTAATACAGCCTTTTTAGCAAGGTTTTTAACGCATTTAAAAAAAAAACGTTTACGTGTTCGTGCACACTAATGATCCACAAATGCGATTACAAATAAGTAAGAAGTCTACAAACTGCCAGCTGAGCCAATGTTTGCATTCTAGCAATACCTAGCAACATAGATAACATTACACTTAACTTTAAATTATCATTAAAATAATAAGGTTGATTAAAATCCTCTATTGTGGGATTTCATATTATGTGTGTTCAGATTTAGTCTAAAACACCCCTATCCCCCCAAAACTGTCATAGCAACTAAATCCTCTCCTAAAGTGAGATATGCAAAACTGCATTTTAAAAGGCTTTGCCCTGCAGGACAGTAAAGGTCCACAAGGTGTCAGTGTTGTGCTGCGGGTGAATGAGAAGTCTGTTTCCTCTCTCTATCCACACACAGAGACACCCCCCACACACACTGCTGTAAGTACTATAATTCTACGTAAAACTACAGATTCAATGTTAGCCAGTACCTTTAAGTCAGGAATCAACAAAAATAAATTTTTTCTTTAAAATGTATTAAACGACCTGACCAAAGTTTTCAAATGCAGAATTCAGCTCTTAGAGATATCTCCTAAACCGCAGGGGGGCATTAGCTATGAAAAACGATGTAATGCACAAAAAAAACAGAAGAAACATTTTAACATATCGCGACCACTCCCATAAGCATCTCTCGACCCCTTGGGTGGGTGGGGGGAGGACAGTTTGAGAACCACTACAGTAAACAGTCTACCTGTAAAGGCCAGCAGCGTGTGTGTTGCTTTATTTGTGTGTGTTGTGGCTGCTTGTGTGTCTGCTGGATTCCTCCATCTTGGAGCCCATCCCTTCCCCTGACGTGGAGACAGCAGCCCCCAGCCCGGCTGATGCATTACGGGGGGCCGGCTGCTGTGTAAGGGCCCAGGAAGCCGGCGGGAGATAAGGGAGAGGGCGGAGGGCCAGGCACTGCGATCCCGCAGATAGCACCTAATCACATTCATTACATCAATTAGGGCAGGCCAACACACCGCCGGGCTGGGAACCAGACCCCCGTCTTCTGCTGATCGATGCTAAACACAGAGCATCCTCCGCCCTTCAACCTCCAACCACACCCGCCTCCCCCCGTGCCCTCACTTGCCTACGTTTACATTTTAAACTGGACATGAAACACCCACATTTTGACGAGTGTGTTAGAATTTATTTACGCTTCCGCTCTGGCTTTGCCGCCTTATTGCCGTTGCGTCACTGGCTACGTCATGCGGTCGGTCGGTTGTCGGCCGGCCCAGGGAGACAGCAGTCGCGGTCCGTAGAATTTGGAGATAAACTTTCTTGTTGTTCAATCAAAATATGGTGGACGAAGTTGAAAGGCATTTGGAGGAGATCATCACAAACCCAATGGCTTACGCATTCCAGTGAGGGGGAGAGAAAGAGTAACGTTACCAACTCTTTTTTAGAGGAGCGCTGTGGTCACGCCATTGAAATGCCGACCGCATATATATATTTACATATATACATATACACACACACACACACACACACACACACACACACACACACTCACCAGCCACTTCATCACACCAAGCAAAACTAATGCAGTCTAATACAAGAGTCCTGCAATAAATATCCCTTCATGATTGTTATAATCTTTAGTTTACGTTGAAACCCTTTGAGAGAGGTGGCGATTCAACTGTATGATCATTTTGGAGGATGTAGTTTGTGGTGCTGTTGAATTGTATTGCAATGTACTGACACATGTTTCTATTATTTTGTCCACCTCATTTCAATCAATGAGGCTAGGCTACATAACAAAACCTTTGTGTTTAATTCAATACAGTTTAACAGCACCGCTATTTTGAAATAATAGTCTAGTGGGATAGTCTAGTGGTCTAGGTGTTGGGCTGCCAGCCAGAAGGTCATGGGTTCAAGCCCTAGAGTTGGCCTACCTGTAAGCATCATCCTTGAGCAAGATGCCTAACTCCTATCTGCTCCATGTACTTGTAAGTCGCTTTGGAGAAAAGCATCTGCTAAATGACCTAATTGTTGAACACCAGAAGAAGTTGGTGTTTTTACTTGTAAAAACATTTGGATTTATGATTATATTGATGGCTAAATGTTTACAGTCAAATACTTTTTTATTCAATGGAGATGCAGGTGGATATTAGGAGTCCCTATCCTGCCATGGTAAGAAAGCTAGGTTGTTGAATTTACTTGTTAAGGTTGCATAAGAAGCAAATTCACCCGTGCTCATATCAAGTTATCTTATTATTATTATCTTGCTGACTAGTTGACATTGACTGCTGTTAGTTATGGCTTGATTATCTAAACTAATTATCTATCTAACTAATGTAGATTAGTGAAAGTGGCTGTTTCTTGCTTAATCCAAGAGGTAAGGTGGTGTAGAAATGTAGGAAATTTGTTTTAAATTACAATTTTCTTTATGTGGGAGGACCCACAGACCTCCCACCAATTATGTATCTTTCCAACTTTGCTCCCCCATTTGCCCATACACACACACACACACACACACACACACGCACACACACACACGCACGCACACGCACGCACGCACACGCACGCACACGAACGCACGCACACGCACGCACGCACACGCACGCACACTCACAGAGTTAAGCCAAGCACAATGGGTGCTGAAAGAGACGTAGAAAACATAAGCTGAGCTCGTTGACGGTTAGCTGTAATTTGTAAGCAGGCACACAGAGGCTCTCTCTTTACGCAGGCAGACAACCCAGGATAAATGTGACAGACACTCTTAAAGTGTCCGCACACAGCTCCCCAAATGTCAGCCGGAATACTGAGGACAACAAAACAAGGATATATTGGCCCAAATCTCACGGAAGTTCCATCCACCAGTGTGTGTGAGTTTTACTTTGATAATCTCCACGGTACAATCCTCTTTAGAGAGGAACAGAAGCAGA
Source organism: Percopsis transmontana (assembly GCA_025447815.1). NCBI lineage: Eukaryota > Metazoa > Chordata > Actinopteri > Percopsiformes > Percopsidae > Percopsis > Percopsis transmontana. The sequence goes on from JAOEHI010000016.1 coordinate 2,186,053, forward strand.
ATCCTGGCAAATACATTCATTTAGCCCTAATACCTCTAAACTACAGAGTCAACATTTATAGTTTTGCTGCTGAGGTGAAATAAAATGATATCTTTCTATATAATATCTCATTTCAAGAACATATTGGGGTGCATCTGCATGTATGTATGTATTCAAATTACAATACAAATAGGTTAAATTATTCCACTTGCTGTAAATGACTATTGAATGTCCGTGTGAGACAAGCATGTGGGCTTGTCTCACACACACACCGTTAGCGATTCCTGTACTATGACACACACGGCCTTAGTAAGTAAGACACCTCGCAGACAGACAGACAGACAGACAGACAGACAGACAGACAGACAGACAGACGGGGTGACTGGGAGTTTAAGGTGTTGACACGTCAAGCAACATGGCTACCTGCTAGACCGACCCAACCACCTGGCCTGCTACTCCTGTGTTACGGGAGCTGTTGGCAGGGGGAAGGACGAAAGCTGGTCTGCGACACACACCCTCTTGGCACGGCTACCATCCGTGGAATGCACCTGAACATTCACGCCATTGATCAGGTGTGCGAACAGGTATGCAAAAGCGACTCCTTCGCTTTCACAAGAAACGACCCGTGACTAGAAAGTGGATTGTCTGTGAATCTGCGTGGGTGTGTGTTCAGGTGTGTACTGTACGTGTGTGTGCATGCGAATGACGGCCCTTCTCCTCTCTGACCTCGTTTCTAAAGCAGCTCATTCCGGCCTTGATCCGGAAGCTTCTGGCGACGGCCCCATGAGTGACAGACGGGGAAGAGGGGAGGAAAAATGGCGCCAAAAACCGGCGGCCAGATGAAACGGATAGATAAGGATGGACAAAAAAAAAAGAGCAAGTGGATAGACCGGGTGGGGGCGAGGGGGGGAGAGAGAGAGAGTGGTGTTATTGATACACTGGAGCCTCAGGACAACAAGAGAAGACCCCCACCCCCACCCACCCAGAGAGCGCTATCACAAGGCATACGCTACACTGACAGGCCTGTGACAAGGCAGGCCACATTAAAACACTGCCTTTAGTTCATCTCCTGCTGCCAGTTATTAATAAAACCGGGCCACGGACCCACTTGGAGAGAAAAATGGAGCGGTTGAGATGGAAAGGCGAGGAGGAGCTGGTGTCGTGAGGAGGCTAGTGTTCCCCCCCCCCTTTACCCGCCCGCCATCAAGAGCAAGGGGCTCCAACACCGCCGCGTTTGTCAGCGTGATGGAACAAGCTAGCGGCCTGCTTTTCTCTTACTGTCTCACCCCTCCTCGTCGTCTCCATTATGGCCTTATTTCTCTCACTTTCTCCACGCTGTCCTCTCCGAGTCCACCGCTCTCTCTGCTAGCGTCCATGTTATCAGTATCTGACACACAGTGATTCAGGGAGTATCTAGCGGGCTAATATCAGACCTCTCTTCATCTCACACTGAACCCACACGCCGGCCTATCAATCAGACAGAGCCCCGGCCCGCGAACGGACGCCATGAAACAGAACCATGGCTGCCACCGCGAGTAGTGGGAAAGTGGAAAAAATTATACAGACGCAAGTGGTTTGCTAAAATCAGAACAAACCACAGCTGCAGTCCGAGTGTACGCTTCGTGGTACGAGGGGGAATAATGGTGTTTTAACACCAGGGGGAACTTCCATTGCTTTGGTTTCAATCCAACGTGCGAGTGAATTAACAGGCAGTGCTTCTTCTGCCATTAGGTGGCTATCGCCAAAACAGAGCAACACAGCCTGCAGATGAATGGAAGACACCCACGTCAGATATAACATTTATGTTGAAGTTAGGGTGATGAGGTAGTAAATACAGTATGTAAAAAAGTTAATATTTGTTCAGTTAAGAGGATATAAGATTATATAATACCAGTCTATTATTATGTTTATTAAGAAGAGTATGTGCAAACCAATCGCGAGAGATGACATGACCCTATCGGACAATTGTGAGAGGGTACAAATTCGGCTCCAAAGCCGGCAGACCTCGTTCAGACCCAACTCCTGGCCTCAAACCGTCCTTTTACAAACCAATGGGTGAAGCACACACTATGCCCATGCAACACACAACAATGCTATATCCACAATCTTCTCAAAGGTTTGTTTATTTGACTGCTAAAACTTGGACTGCTAAAAAGTTTGTTGAGGTTTTAGTCGTCTTGATTTGACACCCATGTTGTCTACTGCTCTGTTAGGATGCTTTGTATCTTTTAAGGGTTTGAAGTCTATTACAGTCATAAAATGTAGTTAAGGGGAGAAACACATGACGACAGAAGGGAGGAAAAAAACGATGTTTGAGCCTCTCATCTATTATTAAAGTGGCCACCAGATCAAGATTGCATCGGACCCAAGACAGTAGATAGTGTTTCATGGTGGCTTTGTCTTTAAATATTCTCCTAGATTGAAAGCCTTAAAGTAAACTTCAATTACTGCAGTGATTAGATCTGGCCTGCTCCATTAGAGGACATTCTAGCTTGAGGGGGGGCAGCAGAGAGAGAGAGAGAGCAGGGTTAGGACTCACAGACAACCCCCCCCCCCCCCCCCCAGCCAAGGAATTACTGACTATTGATCTTGCTGCCACAAGCCATTTGACAAGGACATTATAGTTGTGTGCTTGGGAAGGCAGTACAGTACAGTGCAGGCACTGCTGTAGTCTCCGTAAAGCACTTAGACATGGGGATGAAATCTCATTTCATTTGGGATGGGGTGGAGAGGAATGACTTTCTGCAGGCTCTGGGTTAACGCAGGGCTGTCTCTCACTCACTGCGTTTGGAGCTGGCCTGAAAACAATGATGAACACATGGAATTATACGGAATGGGTTTTCTAATAACCATGCAGACGCTTAAGATGATGGATGCAGATGGTTTTACATTTAATAATGTACACCGTGAGGTCGTGTTTAGATAATCATGGGGTCGTGTTCCTAACTTGGTTAAGTTACGTTGTTCCATTGGATAGTCATGTGGACATTCTTTTGTCTTAATCTCATTTAACAAAGTTAAGGCACCGAACAACACAAGTTACGTTTGTTTGTTTACAGTTAACAGCGGTCAGGTGGGCTGCTTATAACTAAACATACTGTCCAAGGAAACGCCAGGACCGCCTATATTATTCTTCTTACTGATCACACTATTGTATTGACAACACGTTGAGGATTATTATCAATGTAAAATTGATAAAGCGATGCGCTGAGCGCTACTCCAGAGCACCTGTGGGTACCCGCGTTCATTGTTGCTATCAAAAGGGGTCTCGGAGGTGCAAAAACACTGAAAAAATGCTATGAATAAGTTTACCGCTGCACCATTCAAATTCCACCAACGCAAGCATACGCTCTATATACACAAATAGGATAATGAATCATTTAAAAAGTCAACATTGAATTACTTGGAAAATTGCAGTTCTAGTGTTAAATCAGTATCTATATTTCTATATATATATCTCTCTCTCTCTCTCTCTCTATATATATATATAGAGAGAGATATCTCTCTATATATATATCTCTCTCTATCTATCTATAGATAGAGAGAGAGAGATATATATATATAGAGATATATATCTCTATATATATTTCTATAGATATATATATATAGAGAGATATAGATATATGCAGGAGCCAGCCACTGTAGAAAATCTGAATTGTCACGACGACCGATTGAGTTGATGTGAGGGAGGTCCTCACCGATAAGGCAAAGCATTCTTTGGACAGCGTGACGGCACACTGTGAAACAAACGGCGGCTTACAGATAATGATCCCAGAACTACTGTAAATCTACAGCGCCGGCCCTCACAGACGCCCCTTAATCTACTGTATGCTCCCGTGATACAAACGTACCCCCCCCCCCCCTCCCCAATACACATCCAACGCAGCGAGACCAGCAGGGGGCCTGCCCTCCCCGTGTCCGGACGGAGGGGTGGGGGTGAGAGAAAAGGGAGAATTCGATTTTAAAAAAAAAAATCATACAAAATTGAGAAGAGGACGAGAAGGTTCTGCGAAGAAAGGAAGAGAGAAGAGAAGAGACGAGAAGAGAGAGAAGGGGGGAAGTGGAGGGGGCAGAGGGAAGACAGATCACCGTCCTGAGCGATTGTGACAAGCGTAGACCCTATCAGCCACTGTTTGTTTGCACACTCCCCTCTCTGCATTAAAGGAGCCGGCGGGCGCCCCCTCCCATCACCTCACACGCCAGCAGATGTTATGGAGCGATAAGGGCCCCTTTGCATCTACGATTACCTCCACACAAAGGAGGAGGTGGCGGGGGGAGATGGAGGATGGAGCGCAGAGAGGAGAGAGGGAGGTATAACAGAGGAGGGGAAATCAAATACTTTATGATGGCCCAGAGGATGTGGGGGGGGTGGGGGGGGGGCAGAATGAAAAAGATGGAGGGTGTGAGAGATTGGAAAGGGGGGGAGAGGGGAGAGGGAAAGTGGGGGACAGGCAGAGGGACACACTCATTTGTCCTGTGTGAAGTGGTAAATGGCCTCGCGCTGCTTCCTGGCCCCACGCCGTTTGTCTCCCCGCTAATCGGCTTATTCCATGAGCGAGGCAGCAGACGCGTCATTAGCCAATGATAATGATATTATTTAACAGGGGATGAGAGAATTAAGGGGACGTGCTATCTGATGGCTAGTTCTGTCCGCCGACTCATTTCCTCTTCCTCGGAATACGGTGCGTTTCCCCACTCGATAAGGATTGTTTTTGCAATTGTGGAAGTGCTTTAATGACAGCCGCATCCCACTGGCTTTATTGCCTAAAAAAACATCATTATAGCAACTTTTATTGTGTATTACATGGCTGGTTTGTTCTCCAAATAACACTAACCAAATTGGGATGTCAGAAAAAAACCCTCCGTGGATCATTGCTCTTGTTATGGTCGGCGTAACTCAATAAGTCCAATATAAAAACATACATATTTCCCTCTTCATCTGTCCCCGTCTCCTGATCACTAATTTACGATATAATTTAACAATGTTTCTATATTTGCTTCACTGAACACGCGGCGCGCCATCAAATTACGGGTTACAAAAGATCATAGAAACCTAATATCATGCTTCCTATTCTCGGCAATCTGAATAGAGGAGATTGTGTTTCTATTCTGTCCTCGCCGTGCCTCAGAGTCCGTGGGGGGGGGGGGGGGGGGAGATTGGGGGGTGGTTTACATTAATAACACAAATCAGCCACAGAATAAACAAACCCGAGCGATAAACAACAATACAATCTCCATCTACGTGTAAACAATATGGAGCTTGACTGTGTGTCTGTGTGTGTGTGTGTGTGCGGGCGCGCACGGGGGACTCTCCTGATGAGACTGAATATGTGCAGATGATAAGACACCCTAGGTAATCAATGCAATAATGATAGGAGTGTGTGTGTGTGTGTGTGTGGGAGGGGGGGGTCCTATCACAAGGAGTCATCGATGGAATTTCTATAGCGTCTCGTCTACCTCGCACGTGTGTGTGTGTGTGTGTGTGTGTGTGTGTTTGTTGCGTGTGCTCGCGGGGAGAAAGCGTGACAAACGCGTCATCTGGTGTGCGAGGGAGATAAGCCCTAAATAATTGCGGGCTGACAGGCCTGAATAATGGCCAAATTAGACACAAGGTACACATTATTACCAGGAGCCCACATCCAAGGAGGGTTCTGACACGTCACCCAGCGTGATCGAGGCCTCGCCATGCCCCGATGATGATGAGGATGGTGATGATGGGGATGGTGTTTTTAGAGCCCCCCCCACCACCACCACCGTGGACACAGACCAACCCCCGTTCTCCCTTTTCCCTCTTAAATCTTGTCTGGTTCTTTCTCCTCTTTGAGGATTAGTGCCGTTCCCCTCGTCGCTGGTTACCTGTAGGTCACCCCCCCCCCCCCCCCCCCCCCCCCCCCCCCCCCCGGGCCGGGGGGGGGGGGGGGGGGTGGGGGGGGGGGGTGGGGGGGGGGGGGGGTTGGGGTGGGGGGTGGGGGGGAGGGGGGG
>JAOEHI010000016.1:2196984-2217520 GCA_025447815.1 Percopsis transmontana
TTAAATTCATGTAATTATTTACGCAATTTGGGGGGAATTCAGCAAACCATAGCGGGAGCTATACACCCCCCCCCCCCCCCCAACCCCCAACCCCCACCCCCCAGTTTAAAGTAAGTAACTTCTAAATACTTATAACTTATAAGTTAATACAGTCCCTTTCAAGGCATAGCTATAAATAATAGAATGCAATGGGAGATTATTTACTTTTTTAAGAACGAGGAGCTGCTTCCAAGCTGCAGACACTCACCGGCGCCCTCCTTCGCAGGCTCACACACACACAACTACAATGAAAACCACCGTTTTTTATCCATTCTTGGTCACTAGATAATAATTTGCATATAAATGGAAATATTTATTATTGCAAAAAAAAATAAAAAGAAAGATATATGTGTGTATGTATGTATATATATATATATACACACATACATACACATAGACACACACACACACACACACACACAATATATATATATATAAACTAATACAGAAGGGAGATGTCGGAAGTAATATGCTCATTTATCAAAAACTCACGGCGGCCCCAACTGTGATATCTCTATTTTGAGAAGTCAAGCAGTTTAAAAAAATATTAAAAATAAGACAAATAAAAACTTTAAAAAAAAGAAAGACAGAAAGAAAGAAAGAAAGAAAGAAAGAAAAGGAGAAGAAAGGAAGAGGGTAGCCACGGGAATGTTCTTAAGATGTTTACTACTAACCCTAGAAGACAGGCCGACTGATGAAATATGAGAGATAGCTGCCGATGTGCTGTAATCACCCCCTCCCCCCTCCGCTACCTAGCACACCGCAGGAACTAATAAAGTTACAAAAATAAACTTATAAAATAAAACTTTACAGGCGGAGAAAATGTATTTCCAAGATAGGAAATAGGGCGACTATACTTGAAACAGAAAACCTAATATTGGAGGTCTGTCAGAAAACACGGGTCGGGTTAAGAACCCAGAGAATTCTGATGCAAATGGAAAAACACTTTATATTCATTTCATTTCAACCTGAAAGTGATATGTAAAGGTGTATATTTTTTGAATATATACTGATAAGCATAAACATGAAGCACACAAGTAGACCAAATGGTTTTAAACACAGGGGAAAAAAAAAAGAATAATAATATTTTTATGTTTGGAAGCCTTCATGAAAAACATTGCAGATATTCCAAATGCCTGCTGGACCACATTCAGTTCAAACTGTATTCGTTTTCTGTCTGCTCTTTTGAAAGGTGAAATTACTGTTCATAACCATCTGCAAATGCTCGGTAGCAAGAAAAACGCAGGCTTTGTATTGCCTTCCTATCAACTGCAAGTGTTCGGATTCATTACGTGCATGCATGCAACCCCTAAGGTAGCACACATGCAATATATGCAGCGATATGCTTTCAAATGTAATGTGCAATATGTAACCACGGAGAGACAGTTTATATAATAATGGAGAGTGAATGGAGAGTAACAATGAATTGAACGTTACAGGAAGTGCGAAGAGGTGTACAATATTAGTCATTATATTTATTATTGGGCAGACTTTTAAGAAATATATAGATACTATATATATGAAACCCCCTACGTAAGAGTGTGTGTGTATATATATAAATATATATATATATATATATATATACATACACACACACACACACATACAAACTGTATATATATATATATATATACATATATACACACACATATACATATACACACACACAAGCACACACACAGGTAAATTCTTAATCCCACAAATAATGAGAGGAATTAGTTAATCTTGTTTTTTGCTTTATATTTTTTTAAATAAATGGATATTTCTGGGCTTATTCTTGCAACACAGGAATTGTACTGATCTTAAGATGAACAGCGGTGAAAATAGCAACACATAAATGTACGGTGCACACGAGCACTGGCTCTAATCTCCTCAGTCTTTCTACGTTACAAATTCACGACACATTTAGCAAATATGTGCGTTTCATTTACAAGTGGAATTCGTATGATTAAATGACATCACCGCGTATGTGCTCATACGCGCGTGAATCTGCTCTGTATATATGAACAAGGCAGGGGCATCTCCCCCCCCCCTGGTTCAGCCATTCAGGATTTGAGCCAGTAGGGAGAGGGGAGACAAACGTGCACACACACACACACACACACACACACACACACACACACACACCTGGATGTGGTGAAATCCCCAATCCATGCCCACATGCCTCTGTAGCAGCCCAGAAGTGTGACTGCCCGCGTTGAGCGATGCTCCATGCGGTGGCTCTCTCCCCTGTCCCTGCCGCTGCCGCGCGGTGGTGGTGGTGGTGGTGGGGGGGAGATATTAACGTGTGCACTCTGTTACCCATTAACAGCATTATGGAGCCAGTGGCAGGTCATGGCCTGACCAGCGAGGAGCGGAGGGCTGGGCCGAGAGGGACAATGAACTCTCTCTCTCTCTCTCTCTCTCTCTCTCTGTGTAGAAGACACAGAAGTACAGAGAATTAAAGGCTTCATAGAGATTACATGATATAAAAATAATGAGCAAGAGGTAAACCGGTGGTCATTATTGTTTTTGACCTTTGACCCCCTGAAAACTAGTTGTTCATTGTTCACAACCACCCCCCTCCCGCTCCCCCCGCCTTCAATCCCATAACAGCAAATATAAGATGTATACAAAAAAATAAGATTCGAAATGACAAAAAAACTGAAATACTGTAATTAAAAATATTATTTAAAAATGTTACAATCATTTTACAACCCCCTTAAACACGACCTGTGAACCCTCTGGGAGCCCAACGTTAAACCTGCTCTCATCACTGACCTCGTGTTTAACACAGACATTAAAGTTTGTATCACTACCAATACTGATATTAAAATAAACATTGAAATAAAACAACATTCAAAACACCCACACCTCCCACTAGTTGCCAGGAAACGGGGCTTTTATTTTCCTAAAAATAATCATTAGCAACAATCAGCGACCCCATAAATTCTAGGGCTGAACGGCCAACATAAGCAAAGCCCAATCAATCGACTTTTTTTCTAAACAAATTAGAGCACAGATTACTGTTTCTGCTTACTTGTGTTGTTGTAAATGTTACAAACCATAGATTGTATCTAAAGTAAACTTCCTGTTTTTTGTTGCAAATTCATTTTTCTTGCCTCCCCCCTCCCCTTCTCTAAATTTTATCCTGTTATTCTTGTTTTATGTCCTCACTTTTTTATGTCCTGCATGGGAAGCACATAAAACATGAATTTGTCTCCACCAAAAGCATTTAATTACATAGTTCATGATAGCGAGGAGTGTTTAGACAGCTAGATTAGACGGCTATTCCAAGCTAGTTGTCTTTGGCCAACAGAAGGCGTCTAGGGGCGGGGAGGCTGAAAAGGCGGCCTATCAATTACTGACCTTAGTGTCTAACCCCCAGCCAGCCTGGACTCCCATTTTCAAATCTCTCTGGGACACACGTATGCAAGCATGCTAAGGCACACACACACACACACACACACACACACACACACACACACACACACACACACACAGAGCCACAGGTTAAGTCTGGGGGTTATGAAGGGTTCATTAATTTCTTAATGCATTTGGAGTCCCATGGGCGCTGTCCTCAAGAGTACGTCTCACAGGAGCCCCCCCGCCAGCCCTCATAAGAAGATGGAGTGGATATACTGAGCATGTGCACGGACGTATGCGAGAGAAAGGCGGAGAGAGAGGTAGAGAGAGAGAGAGTAAGAGAAAATGAGGACAGATTAAGCATTCGTCTCCTTTCCTTCAACATCTGCAATAGTGTGCGTCAGCGCATCATCGGTACGCGCACGCACAATTCTGCGCCATCAAGTCTCGTGGCGCCAAACACAATAAAGTTGACCTCCAATATAAACAACGCAAGTTCCCCTACCATTCTGCTTTTCCTTCTTCGCTCTGTCTGGCCTTTTCCTCTTCCATTTGTTCCCTCCTCGGTCTTGATGCTATCGGCTGCGTGGCTAAGGGCCCGCGCCGCTCTGAGTGGCGGAAAGGAAAATAAAGCCGTCATTAATTAGCGAAGGCTGTTGGAGGTTTGTTATTGCTATGTCTGCTACGGCAGGCCGGAGGATGGCTAAATGATCGACAGGCTCTCTGGGGCCCCGTAACGATAATCAATATCGACGCGTGTTTTATGCGCTCGCTCGAACTCGTAAACATGTGCGAGCGGGCGCTCGCAGAGCTGTCTGAGTGCGCACGCTAGGGGCAAGCAGATAAACAACACCAACAAGGTTACGTTTAGAGTCCATATGCAATGGAAAAATCACACACAGTGAAATATCATATAGCTAAATAATAGCGTACTAACGTCGTACATACAAAGTGAAATAAAATAAAAATGATTTGAAGTCCAGATAAATTTGCTGGAAAACGATATCCAGAATTAGTCATTAGTTTTGGATGCATTTCTGTCTATTTCTTATCCAATATAAATATATCCACAGATTTTTCACACAGAAAACCCAATGAAAGCATTCAACATTGGGCTTCAGTGCGCTGAGCAACCAATATATGGACAAATAGCATGACAACAGTTAAGTAAAGGAGGATGTTATCTTGCCTGGGCAGTGTAGTCGGACAGGAAAAAGAAGATTTGGGTCACTGGGCGATTACCAAGACCCTCCATCACAATAAATGGACCAGTACATACTTCTGTCCAATTAATGCATTAGGGGGGTCACAGGTTATGTAAGCACTAGAAGTGGGTGGAGTCTGGCAGCCCAGGAAGTGTGACAGCATTCCTTATTGGTCGGCTTGAATTGATGGTGTTTTTATTAATATTTAAAACGTTTTTATTCAGTTTTTCGACTTGTTGAACTTTTCGTGAAAGTTCCCCTCTTTGAAATACCAGTAATATCTATAGATCTTGCGGCTTGACTTGAAAGTGTAATGTTATCTCAGCAGGTTTTCAGAATGTTTCAACATACTCTGTATAAATAGACCTTGGCTTCTAATGGGAAGGAATAATCCAGACATATTTCCTCCCCTTTTCACACAGGCTCCCATTTACAGATGGCTGAAGAGTCTTTAACATTAACTCTACTATAAACACTCCTTGTTCACCATAAGTCACTCAAACTGTACTGCCGCCATTTGCTGTTGACAGTGACAGATGTATTACCGCGGCTGACCTGTACGGTCAGTAATAATCCCACGGGATTCAGCGAAAATTGTAAGTAACTGAAGTTGTGTTTGGATTGGGGCCGACGGCGGGTGGGGGGGGCATGGGGGGGGGGGGGGGGGAAGCGAAACAGAAACACCCACACCCTTCTATTTATAGAAGCCACCAAAATTTGTTTAATCTCTTTACGCTACGAGCGCGGTGCATTGTGGGAATGTTCCGGCAGGTATGCTATTACAGGTGACACTCTGTGATAGCCCCTGTGTTACTGCTAGGGGTTAATGTGAGAATGCTGTCATTAACAGTGCCTCGGGCACAATCCCACATTTACTTTGACTCCCACACACACTTCAAACTGTTTTAGGAAATGTCAGTTGACCTGCCTCTCTTTACCTTCCTCTAGAAGAGAGAGCCGGCTCTGCAATATGCAGCGATAGGTTGACGAGGCATGTGGGCGCTTGCTTGCGTGCGTGCTCCTGACAGCTTCATCATGCGAGGCTCAGGCACCATTAAATCATGAGCTTTGCTCAGTGAAAGCAACGTCTCTCATCACAACACATCCCCCCCCTGGTTCAGGTGCTTAACATCTACCCAGGCAGTTCAACTGACAGCGCTGTCTAATGTCCATGCGGTGTCACGACACAAGTAAACACACTAATCTAGAATGTAATGGACAGAAAAAAGTATATTTCTGTGGAAAAGATGAATAGATAAAGATGAAGCTTTACCAGTCACTCAGGGGAAACTTGGTTGTTGTACAACCAAATTTCCAAGCTAAAAAAAGAAAAAGAGAACAGCGTGTAGACAGTACCATTGATGATCAGAGGAAGAGGATTAATCCCTCTATTAAATGCTAGAACTTGAAACAAAAAGAAAAGTGTACGCCGTACAAGTCAATCATTCATTACTCATTACACTGGAGTGAGCACTGGTGCATGCGTGTCTGTACAGGACTAGCTTTGGCCATGTGGTATAAAGTTTAATAAAAGGTGTGTGTTGTGGGGGGGGGGCGAGTCTCTCTCGCTGGCTAGACTTTGAAGTCTCTTTGAGGTGGTCTACAGCCGTGTTCTCGAGAGGGCTAATAGCGCGTGAAGAGAACATGCTCGCGCTATGTCGACTGTGCCTCGCCACACACGCCACCCCCGTCGGTCCCTGATCAAGGGCGTGGCAGCGCTGATTAGCATAGCCACAGGCTAACGCACCGAAGAAAAGCACAACAAATTAAAATGAGGGTAAAGTCGTTCAACCGACGCTACAAAGAAGGGAGCCGTCGGAATTAGCTGGAAAAGGCTTTTTTCCCCCCTGGCGGAACGCTAGTAATGCTGGTTTCAACCACTAGGGTATGAGGGAAGAGGACAGACAGGAATAAGGGCGTGAAGAGACGAGAGAGAGAGAGAGAGAGAGAGAGAGAGAGAGAGAGGAAACGGGGGGTCTACAGTGGACTTTGGGCAGGGGGGACGTCCAGACAGTTGAGTCATGAGTCATGTTTCAGCCCTGATTGGAACTGACAAAGTGTTATTGGAGGACTGGGTCCCCACAGCATTGTTTGCTTTAGAAAGTCAGGATCAGATTTATTATGACTGAAAAACATTAGAGAGATCGGAAGTGGGGACAATGCAGGGAGCACAGCATGTCTGTCTGCAGAGAGAGGGAGAGAGAGAGAGAGAGAGAGAGAGAGAGAGAGAGAGAGAGAGAGAGAAAGACTTTAGGGAGGAAGTATGGATATGTATGAGATGGGATCTGCGATAGCAGTTCATAAAAGGAGATTTTAAAGCACGGTGCTAGAAACCTGAAGGTCAAGTCCATGCAGAGTGGGGAAAAAAAACGGACACAATAGGATTCTAAAGACATCAGTGTTGGCCCGTATAGTTCTCCATTCCCTCACTTATGGAGACAAACGGCTGCCATTTTACCACTTTAAGTGTTACAGCTATGGTGAAGGAGAAGTTAAAAAGACAAAGCGCATAGATAGCACGAGGATCTTTAAAAAGTTACAGAGACTTTCATCATTCCAGCACAAGTTTAGCTTCATTTATAACCATATGTCTACGTCACCCAATTATAATAGTCAAACCTTTGTGTGTGACGTGACTTGAGAAAATGAACTGACATGAACTAAAACACTTTCTCGATTGAAAGAAATGTCAGTTGTTACAGCAACACAGAAACCAACAGAAAGCCGTCAGGGCATAGATATAGATATGATATAAGTACAACCTGAATATATCATATCTATGTCGAGCCCATAACTGTAAATATAATTTAAAAAAGAACACGTGACTCTCTGAAACAGAGAGTCTTTGATGCACCTATGATTTCCCTTTACCCCTACAGTTGTCCCGCCCTAAAAGGTCCAACAAAACTGGCGTAGGAGAGTCTAGGAGCAGGCCCTGTACACGCCCACACAGTCCTGAGAAAAGGTCTAACCAGTCAGGTTAACTGTGTGGGTTTACCGGGGCTTTAACAATATTACAAAGAAACTTCAATAATAGAAGCAATTTAATGAATCGTGTTGATTAATTAATAGCAGCAGAGTTTGTCGGTGAGAGACGCGGGTGGCCAGAGCAGGGCGCTCTAACCCCGGGCAACACCCACACATGTTTTGATAGTTAATGGACAGTGCAGCGAAGCTAAGACCACTGTATTGACTAACCTCCGCGTGACCCCGCTACACAAACGCTGGAACAGGGAGAGACCGCTGGAACGGGGCGGAGGGGGGGGGGGCAGCGGGGGCCAATGGGCCGCATTGGGGCCTAATGAACGCCGTTCCTGAAAGCCGAGGGCCCCGTGTTGTGTTTGGCTTGGCGCGCACCCCCGACCTCGGCAGCCCTGTGGCACCAACCACCAACAACAGCTGGCTAGCTCAGTGCTAGCTCAGGGCTAGCTCAGTGCTAGCTCAGTGCTAGCTCAGTGCTAGCTCAGTGCTAGCGGAGCCCGTCAGTCAACAGCTAATGAAGATAGGGAGGAGATACGGGGCAGGAGAAACACAGACGTTATGCCAAGCTGAAAGACAGAGATAGAGATGCCAAGAACTGAGCCGCCTGACGGATCTCAGAGAGAGGGAGAGAGAGAGGGGGAGAGGTAGAGAGAGGAGAGAGAAATAGAGGATGAGGAAGGCAGCAGGGTTAGGAGAGCACAGAAAGAAAATTAGAAAGAGAAAGAGACAGAGCCAGAAAGAGAGGGAGGCATACCAAGACAGGAGGTTTGAAATCCTGAAGACAAATTCTGCCACATTCTAACAGTGCAATCTGCTAACCCACAGGTACCTATATCAATATGTTACCATACACTGTTTTAAAATGGTGTTGGCCATATCCTGTCAAAATATTACAATTTAAATCATAATGAAATTTTACGAAACATAATAATCCCTTCATCCATTACGAAAGGTCAGGAGCTTTTTCAATATGCTTTAGAGTTCAACGAAAGTGCCAAATAGTCTTTCCCGCGGGAATCCGGTCATAGACCCCTGAGACCCGCTAAGCGCCTGCGAGGGTGTGGTCCGGTTCGAGGAGAGATAAGTCCTGGTCCGGCCCGGGCCGACATGGGGTCGCAGAGGGGTCGTCGGGTGATGTGCTGATCTGTGGGGGCGATTAGGCTAATGCAATTAGCTGCGATGTGACACGCTAGCAGACCCAGGTGTGAGCCGAGGAGCCCGAGCCTTCGGCCACGCGAAGACGCTTCCTGTACGCGGAACGGCAGGGAAATGGGGTCATCGAGTGGTTTTGGTATACTTGAAAGAACTTCAGTGATGGTTCCGAAGTCTAGGTAGGCTAACCTGGAGGTGGCTCTGGCTCTATTTAACACTGTTAGCTTGACAAACTGAGCCACCCTTGGGAAAGCCCCTAGAGACATCGTACAGTTTAGCACTGTGCAGCTCAACTCAACCTCCAAGAAGAAAACCGAAGAAACCATCATTCAAAAATACAACAAGATACTGATGTTTAAGGGTTATGGCACGAGGCGGGGGCGCAGGCGTTATGTTTTCCTGGAACCAGAGAGAAGGAAGTTTGGGCTTTTAAAATATCGAGGACAGCAATTTAATAAAAATATAGATATATACAGTAATCTGGGAAGGTCTGCGCAAACTGTACCGAAGGAATTCATCAGTAGTATTAATTAATTAAGGAATACACTTAGTAGCGGACTTTGAGCTGTAATATCTGAGTGCTATATAAAGTTATCTTCTCTCTTAATTCCAAATCTTAAAGAGAAAGAGGACACCAATGGCGTGTAGACGCTACATGGGGAACTAGCAGGTACGACGCAGGTGTCTGGACAACATCTGTGACACATCTGTGTCCGTCTCGCTTCGGCGCTCATCGGCGCAAAAACAACGTCACTGTCACTCGTATTACCTCCACAATGCCACCTGCACACAGCAGCCAGGGGAGGATACAGGGCTCTGTTACCTGCAAAGGACTGTGGGAATGACCCAGAGAAGCGGCCAGATACACACCTGGCTATACATGCTTGTTACCCTTCTGGCTGTTTATAACTAATGTCCTGTTTTGCTCATGTAGACAGGTGCAAGGAGTCCACTTTCTACAGCAATACAAAACCAAATAGTAGTCTAAAAACAAGGTAAATTTGATTGAGATGTAATTGTACCTACCAAGTAACGCTGAGAAAACACAAAACACCAGATAATTCAAATACCAGATAAAACTCCATTGACAGTACTCGCAACGCTCTGGGCAGTATGTTCTAGGTTCTATGTCCAAGTAGTACCAACACCCACAATGTAGCTCCTGTTGGAACACCTGGTTGCAGCTTCAAGACCCCGAGGTTCAAGGGCCAAAACTGGGGCTTCCTGGGCCTGAGCCCAGGGGCCACCCTGCCTTTGTCCCTGGGACGCCTGCGCTCCTCGGGTTCCCCGCTTCCACACACGGCTCCGTAAGAGAATCCACCCACTACATGGGGTCCTAGGAATGGTCACGACCACGAGTGCGCACGTGAATGCATGCGTTCGGGGAGGGGATGAATGAATGTGTGTGTTGCTTCTTGATCTGTGTCCTTAATTGAGTGACAGGGTGAGCGTCCACGCTGAATAGAGCACCTGCATCATTGTCAGCGCCAGCACACTGACCGCGACCCCTGAACCCGTGAACTTTGACCTGTAACTGTAAACCTGGAAACACTGCAATAGTGCAGGGATGTGGATCGCTAAATATAGAGACATTGTGCATCTATGTGGTAGGCAGGGAGAGGTAGAGAGAGGTAGAGAGAGAGAGAGTTGTGTAGTGAGTCATGCCCACATTTCCTCTACCTGCAAACGTCAAGGCAGAACTCGTTAATTGAAAATGCAAAGCTTCCTGTGTGAGTGAACAATGGGGCAGAGACTCCAGAGTAAGAGTTCAAACAAAAGATCCCAGGAAGAGTGCGAGGTCCCCACTTGGCAGCTTCAAACATGTGAAGCCAGCTGTGAAGGACATGAGCCTGCTGGGAGACCAGCGCCATTGGCGTCGAGAATTACACACGAGAACCGCGACGCTCATTAAAATAAGGGAGAGAAACACCCGGAAGCCCCCTCATGCCTGGCTCAGCCCGGCCCTTTAAGAGCCCAGATATTACTGGTCTTATTTGTTATTAGTGCCTGTTTTTCTTTTAAAGGGCCAGGCTAGCCATGGGAGTAATCCGCCCGTCAGCACTCACATTAATGGCCTAATTGGTCTGTTCTCTCCCAGTCAAAACGCAGGCCCCATCGTCACGGAAACGCTAAGCCCCTCAGATCCCCTCTCACTCAGGACCAGAGAAATGCCGCAAAGTGGAGCCGTCACCAACCCGCTCTCTCTCTTTCACACTGCTGTCATCCCCTCATTTTCTGTTCTCTGTTCCCCCTCTCTCTCTCTCTCTCTCTCTCGCCCTGAGGAGAGCGCACCGCGTGGTTTTAACCTCTAGGCTTATGCATAACGCGCTAACAACTCTAACAATGGAGGAATGCAAAATGTAGGATTACATTAATAAGTCTAGAATCTGGGGTAGTCAGCTTTCACAAAACGGGCCACTATCTCCAACTTACAGAATGCAATTATACTGTAAATGAGGAAATAACAGAAGTGACAGATGATTAGATTTGACATGAATAACTGATGGCTGTGTCTTACTGTATCATAAGCCCATACGTCCTGGGTAGAGTGGCTTGCTTACCCCGTATGCCCTTCAAAGCAATGGCCCTCTGCTTCTAGCCAATTAACTAGCTAACAGTTCACCATTTGGTCCTTTAGCCGACGCATTTAAGTGTAACAGAGCAGGTGAGCTTATGCACTCCTCCATTG
Organism: Percopsis transmontana; assembly: GCA_025447815.1. Lineage (NCBI taxonomy): Eukaryota > Metazoa > Chordata > Actinopteri > Percopsiformes > Percopsidae > Percopsis > Percopsis transmontana. The sequence continues at coordinate 2,208,397 of JAOEHI010000016.1, forward strand.
TGTTTTGGTCCAACAGAATTCACTGTATCTTCAACAGTTCATCACCATAGCTCTCCATTCCCCAGAGCGTTTGGCTCACATTTGCGTCACCATTTAATTGATAGGACGGCGGGCGGCATTTAAAAAAAAAGGTTCTCTGTGTCTTTCCACCCATAGTGAATAAAGCTTTCCACTGCCTTGCGCTCTCCCGTGAGTCCCAGACAGAGGGGTCAGCCACGGTGTGAACAGCGCTATCTGAAGACCAGGGGTTAGCTGGCTAAATGGAGAGATTAGCACAATGTGAATTGCCACAGGTGGACACACTTATGCTATAATTTCCTAAACGTAATTAAATCAGCGGTGGGGAGAGAAAAGTAGATGGCGACGGGAAAAGTGAAGGGTGAAAAAGAAAAAGAAAAAGAGGGCTGGGTGACATCAGCATCTATCACAGCCAACATCTACAATATTAACAGGCTACCCGGTAGTTTAATTTTCAATTTGCCCCTCATGAAGGAGCCCAGGAGGTTAGGGGTTTCAAGGGGGTGGGGGGTGGGGGTTGGGGGTAATAGAGTAGAGCTAAACTGGAGTAGGTTTGTAGGTGTGTGTGTGTGTGGGGGGGGGGGAGCTCATGTGCTAGTGTAACTGAAGCTGTCACCCAGTCTCTGGGTCACCTCCCCAAAGCACGCCGGCTGTCTCTTTTAATAGACTAAACACATATGTCTCCCCCCCGCACCCCCCCACCAACGCCACATGGGGAGAGGGGGGGTCAGGAGAGGAGTTTTGTGGGGTCGACTTCATAACTGGGCTGTCACAAGTAACGTTTCTCTAACGGTTTAATGGAAATTGACACTCGCACAGGAGAGAGACATTTTGGCCCGGGGCTCATCTTCGGCCCGGTCTCACGCTACAGTGCTACGGTGACGACGACGTCAGCTTGTGGACGCAAAGCATGAACTCCACTCACAACTGTTTCTGTTTTTCCCTAAAAAAAAAAAACAGAAACAGTTTTTTTTAACAATATCAAAGCTTGAATTGAAAATCTTTTTTTCCTTCGAATTCTGAAACCATATGGTCCGTCTTAGGCCCCCTCCATCTATCAGACACCCAATAGTCTGTGTGCAGAAAGCCCAGTGAAGGGTCTTGTCAGGAGCACAGTGGCTGGGGTTGAAGGAGAAAGGCGATCCTGACCCCCCCCCCCCCCCCACCCCCACCCCACTGAAGACGCTGGCCCAAGGTGATTAAAGGACCGTCTGTCTCCCAAGGCAGGTAAAGAGCTGCTTGTGTACCGGGGCAGAAAAGACGAGAGTGGAGGTGGACGGCACCATGGTTATTCAAACCAGGAAAATTAACTGACATGAACAAATCTCCAATAACAGAGAACCTGGCTTAAAGGTCAATAATACTGTAAAAAAGAGTCAGCAATACAACAAAACATTAGAGACCGAAAGTGTATAAACGGCACATTTTTTAAAATGTAAAGATACACTTGATTTGTGTACAGATTTCACCATGTAGTTGATGCAATGTTCGCACTGCTCTCTACTCCTCCCCCGCAGAGCTCATAGGCTCGTGCTGTTCCCTACAGCCACCCACGCATTTATTCGTGGGTTGTGGGCAGGAGACAGTCGCATTTACAATATCTATATCTATCTATCTATATAAAAAGTGAGCTGGGAAATGTGGGATTCTGGAGCGCTGGAACACAATCGAGGAGGGTGCCCTTTGACGCCCTGTGCTGCGGCCGTTTAGGGTTTCCAACAGACAGACGGTGGCCCATGAGAAGGGCAAACATTGAGCGGGAAGATTTGGGGGCGACAAAGAGGAGGGAGGAGGGTTTGGACCAGAAGGGGACCAGAAGTGAGTCTGCCCTTGCGCTGTTGAACTTGGCCTTGCCGTCACGGGACGGTAACCCAACACCGGGCACAGAGGGGGCCCTGACAGACCCAGGGCCGGCGGGGGGGGAACGGGGGTGTGGGGAGGGGCAGAGTGAGCCCTCTGGGACGCAGAGTGCATTTCAAACCCATCAGTGTCAGTTAGTTCACTAAGTGGTGACATAATCACCATCGCCACGGCTGCTCCTCAGGGAAAACTCCTCCTGTTCACCCAGTATACGCCGTCCTGGCCTGGGATGCATGTTAGCGCGGCAAAGGCCTTTGAAAACCCCTTAATGTTAACGACCACGTCACTCAGTGGCCTTCCTATTGTTGAAGCACAAGTAGTCAAGAAACCTAGGGCAAAACCTGTGCCTTTGCCATTCATGTAAAATCATGCTGGCTGATTGACGAGTGCGTTCGCCATTTTCACTGTGGACGAGGCTTTGTACTCAACACCTTTTCACACACAATTCAATGGAGACCACTGTGTGCTGCATAATTCATTACTATTGAAGTTACTGTTACATAGCACAGCATGTTTGCCACCAATGTTAGCTTGTACAATTTCCTGCTTCAACCACATGAATGGCAACGAAACTAATTCAGTCACAACGGGCTTTTTTGTAGACAACTTGAAAGAGATTATCTTGTTTATGTCTTGTGTGCATTTTCCATTTTAGATGTTTCTGTGAGAAAGAAAAGTACCGGCCTCCTGGAACGGGGTACATCCTACAGTACTGCGTTTCCCTTTTTATGTGTTCATATTGTTTCTACGAATTATTTAAATTATTTAGCTAAAGCCTTTCCCATTTTTGCAACAACATAAAAATACAAAATCGAATAGCTTTTAAAAGCCACATTGGCATTAGTGTAGCAAAATGGGCACAGGTCACCAAACTATTACTATTTATCTGGGCCGGCCCGAACATAGGTTCAAAACCCAGTTGTGAACGCCACTAGCTAGTATATTTATCTGGCTGTATCAGTTTGGTTATCATTTTGAGACCCTGCTGTCACAGTGCAATGTAAATGGCGAGGACCAGCGTTTAGCATCATTACCTGAAGGGCAAAAAAGGGGTTTCACTTTATTCGCACAGCCTTGCCCTTCCAAATCACTAGTAAATACTGTGAATACATACCTGGATCATGGGATCGCAAGTGGCATCAGTGATCATCTGATCGACAAGCGATATCCAACGGATAAACTGACTGACTGATCACAGGATCCACCAGTGCCACGCGAAGCTAAATGTGTCAAATGTGACTGATGTGTTTTATACTGTACTTAAGCAGGCGTGGTGACGGGGCTGTTGGCACTAGGTGGCACTAACGAATGCTAATTGCACTGGCCGATGGGTTTGATTTACCAGCAATTATTCATTCATATGCAGTCACTGCTCAGGCATGCAGTTCCCACCTGACATACTCCGTACAGTAATATCTGTAGCATTATATAAAACGTACTGTTTGAGCATTTTAACAATATCGGCGGGGTTTCATAAAAAAAAAAGGGAACAAAAAATCTTAATATGTAGCTATTTATTTTTTAGTTTTTAATATTTGGGGATAAGACTGTGTGTGTGTGTGTGTGTGTGTGTGGGGGGGGGGGGGTAAAATAAAAATCCACAAACTGAAGCAATTTCCTGGAGCCCAGAGGTCAGGGAGTGATACGGGAGCCATCTTGCGATATGCTCTGAGCCACTTTAACTGACTGCGGCCACGTCAAACCACTTGTGTTCACGAGAACCCCCTCCGCTGACGGTGGGGGTTAGTTATCGTGTGCAAAGGAGGGCGACTCTCCCTCTCGACCCCCCTGCCACAGTGGGCTTCTAATCGGCCATCTTGGCCCTGTATGCCGCGGCCCCTCCTGTGGGTTGTCGGCCCCTTATCATCAGAAGGGGCTTAATCTGCACCGTTATGAGATAAGATAGGCGTTCCTCCACACACTACCACAGCAACAGACTACTGACACCGTCCACTTCTGGTGCTGCTGCTGGGAAATGAGTGCGACGGCGGCAACAGATTTATTTATTTTTATTTCTTCTGCTTAAAAATAAATAAATAATTAAACTAAAACCAGGGAACATTTGACGCACTTCTCCCTCCACTTCTTCTGCTGATCTGACCTGATCTAGGTCAGATGACGGTGATTCAGAGTGATTTATTAGTAAACAGAGCCGTCTAGAGGACTTGATTGATTCTGACAGCACGTCAATAGGGGACGGACGTTGTAAGCGATACCAGCCAGTGTTTGCCACGCACAGCACCCTTCAGTTTCCCAGGGTGAAGGCACAGTCTCTGTCTGACAATTGAGCATTTATCAATCTTACAAACGTGCCGTTTGCTGCAGGTCTGTGAGAGTCTGTGCATAAAGGCGCCGCAGTGAACGCCTCTCTGATAACATCGTCCGGTTTTAACACATTCTCAATCATTTACAGACTAATAACAACCCCCCCACCACCACCAAAAAAACTTGTGATTTTAGATTAGATAGAGGGAGAGAGAACGAGAGAGAGGAAAAAGTGGTTTATCTGTGGGGCTCGTCCCTTCAGTGTGAACGCTGCCATATAAGGATGCATGTCCTTTCGTAGGGCTCTTCATGTGATTTGGCTAAGCTTTGAGAACAGACGAAACCAGGAGTGAAGAAAACAGAGAGAAAGACAGAGATGGGTCGCTTGGCACGACCCCGACGGCAGCCTGTGGTCTTCGAGCCCGTTGTCTACTGTAGGTGCAGATTGAAACTAAAAGCAAACTGCAGCAGCAATTCTGTACAGGTTCACATCAGCAGCTTTTGCACCAACCCTTCCAAACAGGTGGAGAATAACACTAAACCGTACAGGACAAGTCCTCGAGGGTTCACGGCATGCAGTGTTTGCCCATGTTAAACAGTGTGGGCTACACGGTGGTTTATAACACATACAGTATACGGTACATGTGCTCAAGTGGTTTGCGCATGCCTACATTTGTGCAGCAAAGAAGTACCCCTGTGCATCATGCATAAAAGCTAAAGGGTGTGTGGGTGGGTTTGGGGGCATTGCTAGAAAACGCTGAGACCATACTTGCATACTTTCATTTATATTTTTTTATATAAGGATTCATTTATTGTTGTGGATAATAGAACAATGCTCCTGACTTCAGGATATTGACAATATAGCAGCAAGGGTCTGGGAGATGTTGTTGGTTTTGCAGCGGAGAGGCTGGTAACTTGAGACAGGCATTCTGCCAGCTGGACCCACGCCCACCTAACCATCACCACGGCTACGAAGAAAAAACATATAATATGTTTGTACCACAATGATAAGATCCTCTTCACAGCCATACACATATGCAATATGAATAGCAACTGTAACACACGTGAACACAGAACTAACATTACCCATTAGCGCTATTTGAAATGGGGGTCTTGGTTTAATCTTGATCTTTAACAGCCAAACCGTCTGTCGCATTAACAGACAAACATTGCCCAAACTGTCCAGTTCATTTATATTTTAAACTGTCTGTAGATTATAGTTATTTTAACAACATTTAATTATTGTTCCTATACTTTTGTTTAAAAAGGTAGAAGCATTATTTTATGTTTAAAGTTTGCGTTTGCTGTTTGAAACAGCCGTGTTCTCTTTTTTCATTCATATTTGCTTATCAGATGTTGGTGGATATCGATGTCCTTGCCGTGGGATGATAAGGTCTTTACAAGGCTGCTCCCTCTAGTGAATATTTTATCCACTGTGGATTAAAATGCAGGTTTATACTCGGTCACAGCCATATCACAAAAACCATCCGCAAATTATTCAGCCGCAAATCTAAATCCATAAAATATGCCTAATAACGCGCAGTCAAAATTCGTACACCGCTACACGTCCATCACAACAAAGAAACTCACATTTGGATTTACTGCACATAAAACCCGCAAGACTGCAAATCAGGCTCTGCACTGTTGCTCTGCTATAATAACTGATAGCTCTTCGTTCTCCCCTCAAGTTCCCCAGTAAACAGTTTGAATTGAATCGAGTGCCGTGTGTGTGTGTGTGTGTGTGTGTGTGCGCTGAAGAAACAGTCTGGGAAGGAACAGACCTTATGGAGCCCATCAGAAAGCTCTGTAATGGTGGCCGATGACAAGTCTAGTGTTTATGGGCTGGTTTGAAGCGACTGTGAGCATGCCAACTGTCTCTAACCTCAGCACACAACAAACCCAACACACACACACACCCTGAACTGTTAATACCTGTTTGTCTATGAGTAAACGTGAAAGTGCTCGCTGTAGGCAGGTTTTTTATGAATTTTCATTTCTGAAAACTCAAAAGTATAACTCGGTTGCCTTATACATCATGGTTTCATACTGAGAATATGGCTTGCTACAATATCCCAAGCATTGATTTTTTGTTTTTACATCTAAAAATTGTTTTATTATTCATAGTCTGTGCAACAGTGAGAAATACCCACTCACATAAAAGGCAAAATAAATCATTAAAGAAGACTGTAAAAATATATTTAAAGACATTTTACAGCACAATATTTATAACATTTCCTAACGTGCTCTGTCAGCGTATTCTTCATAAGCTAAAAAAGAGCAAATAAACGGAGGCAGCTAAGCCTTGTCATATTTACCGCCTGTGTGAAAAATAGCTGCAGCCGTACGAAGGAGGGCAGCAAGTCTCCGTGTCAAGGGCCTCCAAGATGAGCACGGTTACCGTTGCTCCTTTGCTGTTAAAATTTAGGGCAAAAATAATAGGGAGATCAAGACCTTATCAAATAAGTTTGGATGGGGAAATTCCCCCCCCCTCATATTTCTCTTGGACATTTTATTGCCCGGGATAGGAGGGGGGGGGGTTCAGGGCATGCGTAGTGAAAACAGAAATAATCTTCGTGCGGCAGATTAAGTGGATTAATTAGGGTTTTATTCATCAGGGTGAATTGGTACCTAAAGAGCTTCCCCCTGCAATGACAAGGATTTTTCACCCTTAATTATCCTGGGTGGTGGAATTCCTTGTGTGTGCACAGCGAGAGCACCGGCTGGAACATTCTGTGCAGCAAGTACCGTCTTTCACTTCCAGCTCCTTCTGTTAATGTGCCTTGTTTTGCGCTTCTTCTTTTATTTTTCAGCTTTGGTACACTTTGTTTTGTACAAGGTTCACAAAAAAAAAAAAAAAAAAAAGAAAAACGACTGCCCTGCAAAAATATTGTCAAACCGCAAGCTATTATCTCTCTACTGAGACCCTCATCTGCCTCAGCCCTCATCTAGACATTTTCCACTTACAGAGCAATCTCTTCTCTTTCAGTTTTCAGCTGTTTTGAAAGACTCTCTTTTTCTCTGCCCCAGTCAATACCCAATAGTTGGTCGAAAACCAACAACTGTCTGCATTCACATGGTGTGTGAGCAGTTCGCTGGCAAGAAGAAAAACACTAATATAATAAAGTATAGTTAAAACTTATTACAGTCCTTCCCTACATAGTTTTTACCATAGTAAATGCTGGGTTCAGGGCTAATTACATGTGAGAGTAGCACAAATAATATGTGTGTGCTTTTTTTTTTTAATGGTAATTTATAGCTACTTTTTGGATTGTACATTTACATTTTATTTTATCACAATTGTTTAAAGAAATGGCCACAGACAGAAATAGTTGGAAGCAAAATTTAGCAACTAGCATGAAAACATAGCATTTAAATTCTGTCTTAACATTTATTTATGTTGGACATTAAAACTACAAACACAACGCCAGGGACAGACTGGGCAGTGCAGACAAGGGGACACTATTCTATGCAGGGGTTTAAGAGAGCAGAGAGAGTAGATGTGGGGCTCGGGGGCCCATTCACCGCAAAACAAGAGGTTCCTTACAGCAACAAACGTTGAAGTGAATATGGGAGTTTCTCATGTTCCAGCCGCCCGACGGAGCACAAAGACGCCTGGAAGAGCCGAGCATCCCCAAACAGTCAGATAACGGGGCTGGAGGAGGGCGAGGAGGAGGATAAGAAAGGGGGAGAGGGAGACGGGGTGAGGTGCTGGGCATTCACCAGCCAGGTCAGGCGAAATGCTTGACTGCCGAAATGCCTGATACCCATCTACCGTGCCGCACCTGACGGACAAACCGACTGCGTAGGAAGAGGGGTGTGTGTGTGTGTGTGGCCGCGCTCGTGTCCAGTATTACAGGACGTTCAGGATAAACACTGCACACACACAGACAGACAGGCAGACAGACTGATAAAGGGAACACATGTCTGTACAGTGGCGTAAAAGAGAGAAGCTTCAGAAGGCCTTCTTCTTCCAGAGGCAACATTTTGTGTCGGCTCGGAGGTCGCTGATGAGGCAGAAGCATGGCTTCGTCTTCTGTGAGACTCATTTACCTTTGTTTCTTTACAGTTATATCCTGTATTAGGTAGGGGAAACAAGTGCATTCATGAGGTTAGCCTCCATTTCATTGAAAATATTTAATTTTATTTAGAATATTACAATTTAATTCAGTATTTCTATAGCTATTTTATTACTGTAAATCTTCTCTTTCTGACATGAACAATCTTTTGCCCCTTTCTTTGCAAATCTGTGACGTGGGCTGTCAACTTTATTTTCCTCTGTGAAATATACTTTACAGAACTTTTTCATTTTACCAAAGAGTTTACAAATAACTTTAACCAACTTTAACTAACTGCCATCACAGTAGGTCAACAGCAGTCTCTGTGGTGAAGGGGAGACTTCCAGTTTATGGCCCACCCACTTACGATTTTATTGTTTTTTTAAATGAACTGTAACATAAATTAATACAGCTACGTGCTTTACACACTGTACCTTTTACACACCTACTGTAGTATGTACACAAATGTAGTTATTGTAAATCACTTTGGATAAAAGTGGCATCATAAATGTTTACATTTGGCAGTTAATGAGAAAGCATGAGAATTACTCATTACCGAAGCAAGTACAAAGGGCATAATACATAACTAGGTCACTAGGTGTATAAAATATCTGACCTAAATTTTGGTCATATGTTTTACATTTTTAAATGTTTGAACTGAACAGGATTTTTACATGTAAAAGAATAGTTACATCATAATGAATAATAATAAAATATTAATTAATGATAGGTGATGGTAAAGCTTTGATAATTATATGAATTAATGTTTAACAACAATGTGTAACACATTTTCTCAAGTTATCTAAAAGTAAATCACGCTAAGCTGATTATTTTCCAGAAATGAAATAATACTATATATATATATATATATATATATATATATATAAATAATGTAATCCATAACTGGCTAGATGTACCCTATTTTT
>JAOEHI010000016.1:2260653-2277606 GCA_025447815.1 Percopsis transmontana
TGTTTTTTCGCTGTAAACGGAAGTGTTTTTACACAAAACAACAAACCGACTGGCCTCGGGGGCCCCCCCCCCCCCCCCCCCCCCCCCGGGCCGCCCCCTCGCCTGAACAGCGGCTCGCGCTGCCGCCGTGTTTAGACTGGGGAAGCGGACTGTGTTGTTGAAACGACTTATCTGCGCTGCTCAGATATCCGGCAATCCTTTCCTGGGAAGTCGGGTTTTTACATTAGCGAGAAAGAAAGATACAGAGAGAGAGAGAGAGAGAGAGAGAGAGAAGGGGGTGGGGGGGTGAGAGGACTAGAGATTAACCTGGCTGCTAAAATAGTCCATGTAAACGTTTCTCTGCCTCGATGGTTTTCCCCCGTCTTTCAACTGCCGTTAACGGGCATGTTTGGGGAACTTCATAAGAGATGCAGCTCTATGGTAGTTATGACCGGGCCTTCCTCTTTAAATTATTACAAGATACTGCACGATACTCCACATTTCAAAGCAGCCACAACAACTGAAAAAATATGAAGCCGAAATATGGAACCGAAATTCAAAAATGAATGATCTTTTTTTTTTTGCATGGAGACTATTAGGCCAAAGATGTAGTTTTATAGATTACAAAATCGGCCAATGTTTTTTTATAAAATAGTCACTGGAGGCAAAATAGCTCCACCATGCATACAAGCATAGTATTTAATAGAATAAATGATCATTCTGAATCAACGTGAAGCTGAAGCACAAAATAAAAGTTATGCTATGGTATCTGAAAGCAGAGACCTGCACTTGTCGAGTCAATTTCCTGCAGCTAATACTTCTTCCTGGGTAGAAAAAAGAGAGAAAACGGAAGTGTCATCAATACAAACGTGGCAGGGACGTACCAGCCGTCGCTTGGGCTTGATGAGAGGGCGGTTCTGCCCGTTCATCTTGTGGTACAGTCCGCAGGCGTTACACAAATAGTGACCCGTGCCATCCCGCCTCCACAGCGGGGTCGAGGTCGCTCCGCAGTTCACACACTCTCGGCCTTCTGCAAGAGCCAACAGCACGAGCACGAGCACGCATACGCACACACACACACACACACAGGTACACGTACGCACGCACACACACGTATACACGCACATAAAAGACAAGAAGAGAACGCGGAGGTCAGTTGGTCCCTATGTACCTTTAAAAAAATGCCTGAAAACTTAAAATGTGATTCTTGGTCCATGTAGCCCTACTCTGAAAAGAAGGGGTCAGTGAAATATAATGAAATATAGGCCACCATTTGAAATAATAGTTATTTTGATATTATTTAAAATCAATGCCATATTTTGTTAGCAACATAAACAAGAACAAACAATAACAGTAGCAATGATAGACTAATAGCCTATAGTAATAACAAATAGTAATGACAACATTTAATATCAGCATTATTATTTACATTGCATACATATTATTCAAATGAAGGGTGTTAGTGCATAAAGGTCCATTATATAGATATCAAACACTATTAATCTTATAATATTCATAATCGTTTCTACAGTATTTACAGCTGTGGGCCATGGAAAATGTATATAATGTATAAAAAATGTAAATTGAGCCTATTCTTTCTCTCATATGAACAACCTCTCCTTTAAAAATATAGGATAGTAGGCTAATTATAATAATAATTGTAGTATTATAATAATAATAAAACGGGATGTTTTATTTATTCAAGTTATTTTAATGCACCTTATCTGTCCTAATTAAATCCGGGATAAGACCAGTGTGTTTAAACTACTGGGGGAGTGTTTGGGTTTGAGTGACACCTCTCTACTGACAGGTGAGAGCGGCGTTAACACGGGCATTAGGAAGGGTCTCGAGCTCCCCGGATCTGAAACTGAAACAACTCGGCAGCAAGCGCGATAAGATCGGGCCTATTTGAAAGCATATGTAGCCTTTATAGAGAGAAAGGCATGTTGGCTAGTCTACATATACATTGTATACATTTCTTCATGCGACCTCAACCCTTGTTTGTGTGGGTTTTTTTTAAACCAACCCTCGAGCGCACTTCCCCTTTTGACTCACAAAACGCCTTCCCCCCCCCCTTTTTTTTCTCCTCGCAGGCAGGGATACGTCACTTCTGGTGTCACCATACAGGCTCTTGCAAGTGTGAATTAATGATATTCTTCTTTTTTTCAAGCAAACGCACCGTATAACGCAGCCAAAAGAAATGTGTTAAAGCGGTTTCACTGCAGGGCTTAAAATGGGAAGATAAAATAGGCCCAACATATGCAGATCTTCTACACTGCAGCGTATGCCGAATTTTGCAAAGTGAAATAGGTTTTTTAAAATCACAAGCCATCTTTAAACGCATATTATATCACATTACTCTCAAATTAAAGTCATTATTTACATTAATGGCTGCATGTGATACTGGATAAGCTTGACGATATGCATCGACTATAATCCACTGTTTTCTACTGTATACTTCCATCAAAACCGCCTGCATGTGATATTAATCTCATTAGAGATGACTGGGTTCCCAGCACCGGCGCAATAACCCTAAAAAAAATAATTACCCCCTTTCCAATTTGGATACACGTATCCTATCCCCCTGTCGCTTCCCACTTCTCCCCCTCTCTATCTCCCTCACTCTCTCCATCGCTTTTTTTCCCCGTCCGTTACAGCGCGCTAGGGCTTGTGAAAGCACGGGCCGCATCCGGAGCGCTGGGTAAACAATGCAACTGTCGCGTGCAGCAGTCTGACAGTAATGGGATTACGTTGAACATATAAAGCAGCGCGAGACAGCCATGCAGGCACTGAGGCCGTCTCTCTCTCTCTCTCTCTCACTCTCTCTCTCTCTCACGATCTCTGTACTCTATCTCTCTATCTGTCTCAGTGAAAGGGGGAAACGCTTGACCTAAATTAATCTTACAACTATGAGTTCACAGGGGTTTGCTCTGATTTAATTTTTGTAAAATAAATATCAATTTGGATTAAAGGAGACATTCAAATCTCGAAAGCCTACAGATGTTTTTGTTTAATTTATTTCAAACTCGTCCCCCAGCTATATGTGTATGTTATGCGGTCTTAATATGACATTTTAATAGCTAATATAGTTCCATTTTTTTAAATACTGTGGGTTTCATTTGGGTGTATGGTTCTATTGTGGAAAATATTACAAATAAATTGAAAATATCTTAATTGTTGTAGGCCTAATGTCATTCCTCTGCTTCTTCTTCTTATTATAGATTACATTTGATTATCCTAAATCGAATGTTTCCATTGACAAAATAAAAGCCTCCGGGGCTTTAATTGGGCCTAAAAAGGCGCGTAACATCTCGGCCCCTGCGGCCTTCACCTATACCCACGGGAGAGGTCGTCCATGTGAGGAATGAATGAACCGTGCACGTTAACATTAGCAGGATCTTGTGGGTCTTACATTAAACATGAGTGACACTGTATGAACTGTCGGGCATTTTATTAAAGCACATGGTAATGTAATAAAGCGCACGCCTACCTGAACACGACCTTGTTTTTGGTCTTGTTTTGGAACCATAACTAGAAGAGGACCCACCTATCAGGCTACTCGGTGGGAAGAGGCCGGGGCCGTATTCGGGGACATAGGAAGGGTATGTGGCGATGGGGTGGTGGGCAGAGGACGCCCCCGCGCCGATTGACGCCATGCTCCGGCCGTGAGCCGACTCCAGTTTCATGCTCTCGGCCAGGGTGACCTGGTACTTAATGCACTCTTTATCCTCCTGCCGACCGGGGCCGCCGGAGCCCGGCGTGGATAGTCCCGGGTCCGGGGACACGTCCTTGGGCGGGGTGGGCGGGAAGGTGAAGAGGTGCGGGCTGGAGTGTCCGGCGGACAGCGAGGAGGAGGAGGCGGGCGGGTACACGGACAGGCCGGCCGGGGAGCCGTGGTGCAGCGGGTTCTTGGGGAAGGGGCTGAGGTTCCACGGGGAAGTGCTGTGGTGTGGGGCGATGCCTTTGCTGCCCTCCAGCCACGGCAGAGAGCCGTGCAGTAACGAGGGGCGGCACACCTGGCTGCCTGCGTCGCAACATAGAAGAAGGAAGAAAACATGACAATGTGGCCGGTAGTCGACTGAGTTCACGTGCACCAATGCCCCCTCGTCGGTGATATTCGGAAGTGTGTCGGCTTTCCGAATGTGGAATCCCACTACTCCTAGACCCGGTTACACCACTGAAGGGCCTACGTGTGTGCTCGTAAACGTCATTACCTCCATAATCACAACAACGCCTGCTATAAGTCATGTCAGAGGATCAGGCCTACACGTGTTTATTAACTGATTGCTGATGATTAGCCTTTAGCTTTAGACACGGGCTACACTAAATATGGCAACCTTGGCAACGAACATTTAAATGGGCGCGTGCGCACACACACACACACACACACACACACACACACACACACACGGTAAATTGTTATATTTTTTTCACACAAATTAGGCCTATGTGTCATTTTCCTAAAGATACATTTTGCGAGGCGTGGCAATTGGTATCTTAATAAGAAATATTTTGTACAATGAGGTGTTTCTCTTGCCATTTAGGAACGAGTTTCGATTATAAAATTACGAGGACAGGTAACACCTTTCTCAGATACCAAACAATTTTCCTTTTTTCATTTGCATTTTTCCATCGAAATATCCTTGTTGCACTTTATGTGTTCTCGTTTTTTAAGAGTAACGACCTCTTACACAGATCTACCAAGTCGTGATTGACTGTTCAGGAAGTCATAATGGTACATTTGAGGTAGCATAAAAAAGACTCTCTGTGTGACCGTGTTGCTATGATTAATTTAGCCTGTCTCCAAAAGCGCAAAACATTACCACATATAGGTCATGGTGGGGTATTTCCAATTTACAAAACAAATGCATTTGTTTTGAACCGACAAAGAATAGCTGATTGACAGAGAACCAACGAGTTTTGAAATACTTCCTTGACAGACAGGGAGAAGAGATTTTTAAATCCACAGAGATATTGCAGAGTGAAATATTTACGCACGGTATAAAACGGATTCTGAATGGTTTCAAATTAATTAAACCCACCACAATTATGCAACACGTTCACGGGGTGTTTTAACAACACTCGATTTCTTACAATTTCGGGGCAAAATGAGAACAGAGCAGGCCTAAGCCAAAACCAGATTCAGGCGTCAAATATTTCCAAACACAACGAGAAGCGTAGTTTTGAAGTTTGTTACACTGGGGACAAATCGGGACTAACCCTTTTCAACGTGTCAACAGATAGAAGCTCAAAACCTGCACGGGTCTTAAAGTATTATTCTACAACAGATCTATGATATTAATACTTACTGTGTGGAGGAGGGGGGTACCTCTGGACGGCTCGCACGGAGTTCCCATAGTACGGAGAGACGTGGTTTCCTTGTCCATCGATATTAAACAGTACATCCACATCGTCGGCGAGTTGATACTGCGACGGGTCCATGTACGAGTGGCCGAGGCCCGGGTGGTGCGAGCCGGGATGCTGGTCGTTCAAAACCGCGGGATGGTGGCTCATCCACCGAGGCTGATCCGCGCTTACTTCCATCGCTTTTTTTTAGCGAGTGTTCATGCACAGCGGAGCGGTACTGTACAAGTCAGTGTATAGTCCAAAATCCCCCCTTTTTGTTTCGTTAAATCCACAGGGCTCTCCGTCGTGCTGCTGGATCACCTGGAGAAAGAGAGAATAATTGATTGTCTGGTTTTTGGAACCGGAGGGAAAAATTCGAAGGTGGGTTCACATTCACGCGAATTTACCCGGAAAACGAGTTGAATACGTTTTTTTTTTTTAAAGCACGACACATACCCTATTCTACATCACAAACGTAACGGATATGTGGTCATAAATAAGTCCAACTCGTGTCCGGTCCCACGCAGATATCCCCCAAAAGTGTTCCCTGTCAAAAGTTCGGCGTTTAGCGGACTCAACAAGTCGTGGTAACTATATATTCAGACCTGTTTGCGGTGGATGGCTTTACAGCACACTGACTACAACCCAAGTTAAACTCACTGATCAAATCTCTGTTTGTGCGCAGTTGGACCTCTCTCCATTAACTCCGTTTCTCTCTCTCTCCCTCCCTCTCTCTCTCTCTCTCTCTTGGGCTGTAGCTCTCTTGCTCGCTCAACCCCTTTGCTCTACTGCTCTCTCTCTAGAATTTTTTTTTTTTTACAGTGAAGGCATTCTTTCAGGACGGCGCCAGGCAGCTCAATGCTCGCAGACAGCTGTGGCGCGACGCGACTTAAAGAGGGTCTGTCCGTGTCACCGCGAGATAGGCGGGGCCTGGCCTAATTGAATAACGTGGGTCAGGGGGAGAGGTACAGAGGGTAAAATAAATGTAAAAACAGCCTAAAAAATAGCCTAATAATGACAACAATTACACTTTTTTTTAATCAGTATAATAATAATGACAATGACAGCAGCCGTATTATTATTATTATATAGAACTCACAATGTGCTTTGATAGAAACAGCGACAGCACAATACTCAGTGGGTTTCACCCAGATATTAAAACAGTTAAAATGAATTAGCCTATACAACTGAAGGAGGAAATAGAGAGGGGGGGGGGGAATGTAAAATAAGCTAACAGAATTATTCGCGGGTTCAAAATATACTTAATAAAATATCAGATGCAAAGTGGAGCCCTATACGATTGATTTTCAGACGGTTCTACAGTAGAGGCCCAAGCCTGTAGAGTAATTATACAGTTATCTTTGGAACATCTTCTAATCAAACGCCACATAACGTATTTTTTAAGAAATGCACCCAACTGAAATTATGTAAACGCTACGCGTTCCAACCGATCTTTTAAACGCCATTGCCAACGCCAAGCTGTGATGCTATATAGAGCCTGTTGCGGGCCAGTGGCAGGTTGTGGGACGTTCACGCTCATAAAATTGTGGCAGTGCGTCCCCTCGCGGTGACAGGCGAATTTTTCTAAATGGTAAATCCAAATTTGAGCGGATTTTCTCACAGTGAAACAGTTGCACGTACAAGGACTCACAGGGTACTGAGCTTAGACGGGGGGAAATGTACCTAGGCTAATATTGTCCCTCTGTTAACCCACCAGTATTCTTCTACCCCGCCGCATTTAAGCCATTTCCACTTGGCCAACTTTGATAGACAGGCAACAAAGAGCCATGTCATTATTTATTCAAAACAGTACATTAAATGTAACTCGATAGGTTACAAATGGAATTATTTACATCACCGCGCTTTTCAACGTTTCCTCATATTTAATAACACCCGTAGACGACTAAATTAAAGGGCGGTCTAACCTTTTCACCCTGACACCAGATAATCATACTATATATAGCCTAGCTATAGATATACAGAGGCATGCGGACCGTTCCTCTTGATTACTCGGTAAAAGAGGCCTTGGTCCTTCGGGAAGTATTTAGTATCGAACCCCCAGTTCGAGTAGCCTACTCCATACTTTCAGACAGCGCGCGTGTGTGTGTGTGTGTGTGCGTGCGCGCGTTGTTTCGGTGCAGCGCAATTCCGCCAAAAACCGGCAGCCAGGGCGACGCCACTGGATGTGACGTCACTGCCAAGTACACAGCCAGGAAACGAACGAACTAACCCCCAGCTCCCACGAGCCGAGGAAAGGAAGAGAGGCTGCAATGACTGGAGCGCGCGCGGCAACAAGGGAAAAAAAGGTGGGGGGCGCGCACGCCTGTTCACATCGCGTGTCACCGTTATACCTCGACGCTGTCTGGGATCAGGTAGAGTAGACATCGATTCTGCACAATTGACTGTCGTTTCAAACGGGTAGCCTACTTCATTGGCCCTATAGTTTATATAACTAACACATTATCTTCAACAATAATAGTGTAAATCCGGAGATTACTTTTGAGCTATGGCCATTTCTATTGGAATCCGCGTGTAGTTATCGTGTCAAATCAAAATGATTGTATTTATTCTCTCTAGCCAAATCAGATCGTATATTTTGTATTTATTGTCTAACCAAAAATATGTGTGTGTTTGAGAGAGAGAGATTTGGCTCAGATTTTATATTCCAGAATAGCCTACCTAGAGAGACAGAGAGGGAGAGGGGGGGGGGGAGCGCGAGAGAGAGAGAGAGAGAGAGAGACAACCTGAGACTGAACTTGGATGCAAAACGCTGTAGCAGCACTCACCGAACAATCCCGCTGCTATTGTCGCGCTGTCAACACACTCGTGTAATTATCCTCTTGAAAAGTATCGCGAGACATTATCCACACGGTGGCCGTTATATAGGCAAATGTTTTTTCTTCTTCTGTTTTCCTGAATGGATGCATCGAAGCTGAGGGGACGGAAAATTATGGAAGCCAGGCCGTGACGTGCTGCCCGAGCCTCGATGTCAATAAGGTGCACCGCTTATTCTCCATGGGAACAATAAAAAAAAATTGTTCCCTGTCTCCCTTTAAAAGTTGTCATAATCCCGAACTGTCCCACTGCGGGGATAGTGTGTGAGTGTGTGAGTGAGTGTGAGTGTGTGTGTGTGTGTGTGTGTGTGTGTGTGTGTGTGTGTGTGTGTGTGTGTGTGTGAGAGAGAGAGTGTGTATTTTGAAGATAACGGCTCACGCGTATAACAGTGATACTGTGCGTAAAATACTGATTCATAAATTCATAAAGGTTCAAATAGCCCATAGCCTATTGTAGGCCTATGCGGTCTAGCCTGCTGGATGCTATCTTAGGGGTGACATACTGAAGATGGAGAAGATAATTTCTCAGTGATTATGTCACGCTCGTCTGATTGAAATCTGAATTATCTGAATTTTTTTGTTTTAGGTCTATCGGGCAGAGTGAGATTTTAACACTCACATTTTTTGTCAGTGTCAGACGATCCTTTTAGATAACATGGCGGTTTTGAGTTTTAGGCCTACAGATTAGGCAATACATTAAAATATAGCCTAATTAAAATTTAAATAAAAACCTAAATATTACAATTACAAAATATACAATTCTATAGGTTACTATAAATTTAAGCAAATGCTAGATATAGGCCTATCTGACTAATATAAATAAAAATGATTATAGCTGTATATATAGGTCGAATTGTCTTTTATAGTAGGCCTATTTGTTTTTAAGCAATATCTGAGTAGCCTACAATAAAATAGCCTACACGTTATTTTTACACACGAAAAAAGACGACTCTGCCGCGAGACTGCTGCCCCGGCAATAAGGTTGTTCAAACAGCCGCTAGCTCGAGGCGGGCCGAGGTGAACCGTGGGGCATGCAGCTACGGGCAGGACATGGCAACCTCGCGAGCTGGAACAGGCTCGCTTGCGACTGTTTCTATTACTGACTCAAAGGAGACATGAAAGGGAGGAGTAAATACATGAAATAATATTATAATTAAATTATAATTCATATAAAGTCAAGGGAAACGCAATTATACTAAATGGTAAAATAATGTGTAAATTAAACAAAGGCAAAAGGTCCTAAAATATTGAACGGTTTTTTTGATAAGAGACTACAAAGGTAACATCACCTTTGTATAGGCCAATGGAAGGGGCGATAACGGCACGTAAAACGACGAGTCCTCTCGGGGTTTTATTGTGTTTGGACGTAGCCTATATTAGTGTAAATTCCTGAACCACCATGGGTGACACGCAGGCATGTATCCTACAAACTGCACTTCTCTGTGACTCATTGTCGCCTTTCTTGGTCTTTTCAAGAAAGAAAGCGGCTGTACCCAAACTGCATGTGAATCAGTTTGAATTCTTAGAATAAAACGAGGGTGTGAAATTTCGGTTTGAAACTTACAAAATGAAATGGATTTCTTAGAATGATTAAAAAGACAACAAGCTATATTAGCCTACATTTACCTCGAGTACGTTGCTCAAAATGTGTCAGTAAACGACACCAGAAAACGAGAACGCCTGTCAACTGAGCGCGATGCTTATCTTCCAGTTTTTATCTCTAACCGACGCTTTGCTTTAATGCTCTCACTCTAGCTTCAAATATAACATTTGGTACATTCATAGGCTACTGTAATTATGCTGGAAATAACAACGTCTGATAGGCTATTTAATTAACTTGAATTCTGTCTAAATCCACAACGCAGACAAACGGACTCGCACGTTTATTTTATTTTCTAAATGTGAAACCACAGAACATTTGGCCAGTCTCTTTCATGGCCTAATTGGGAGACGAGTGACAGATTTTATCCTGATTTAAATGGCATTACAACTCTTGTGTGAGTGGCCAGCCTCTATCTTGAGAACACAGCTGTCGGAGAAGCATTGAATAAATCGACCGCAGGGCTCGCACGGCGCTGCTATCCGCCCTGCCTCCCCGCATGAAGCTATAGCCTCGCCGGCCCTGTGCTTCTGTGATGCCCTTAACGCAACGTCCTATTCATCGCATGGAACAGCTCTTCTCCCCGCGTATCAAGCCGTATCGACCAGGGACGAGATGGAAAAACCAAGGAATGCAGCCTCAGCAGTGCTAACTCCATTAATGAGCCACTGGCAAGGTAATCAGATCAATTTCACGGGTTGCAGGATTGTGCGTATACCTCCAGTCTAAGCGGTAATAGGTCATTAAAAAACCTTCATCAGCGCGATTTTGGCCGGTGTGAGGTAGGTGAATATTTTAAGAATGCACTCCACTTGCTGACATATCGAAGTCAATTGTCGCTTTTGACTGGCTTGCGAATGCATGTAAAATCGTCACTAATACGAACTCTACAAACATTTTCTTATAACGTATTAACAAACACATCTGAGATAGAACATAATAAACACGCAGAGACAACACTGGCGGTCGAATGTCTGCCCATATAATCTACACGTTTCACTAAGTGCAGTGTTCATTTTGGAAAATAAAGGGGCTATCTCCAGTCTCTACCGCATCTCCAACCTTGTTAACCCGAAATGACCGTGAATTTTACATCTCCACAAACCGCTGCACACGCCAGATATAACATTTGCATGACTGTGCCAAAAGTTTCCATTACGCACAAAAATAACATTACGTCCAATGAACACATCGCAAACAAACGAACCCCCCATTGAAGAGGGAAAGGCTGGCATGTGGCATTTACAGTAAAGCGTGACTTTGCGGGCTATAACAACATCGTCTGGATACCTCGGCTTTAGAGAAACCTAAATATTTACTGACCTGTGGTTTATATGCCGAACGGACGCCTTTTTGGGGCTCGGTTGCTGATGTGAAGACACACTGACATGCAGATCGCAGCGCCGATGGCATTTACAGAGCGCGAGCCGTGGAGGGGAAAACCGTCGTGCGCGCACTTCGGCCCAGAGCCTCTCTTGCACGCACACGCACACAGGGCTTGGGGGCGCACACACAAAAACAGCGCAGGCCAGGCAGCCTTTACCGTATTCACTGTACAGACGAGCTCGAGCTCTTCCGGGTCTGTTATTATGCGAAGAGGAAAAGCTCGCGCCTCTGCAAAGCCACTTGATGAATATGATGTCACCAAAACAGACCGCGCTATTAACCGTGTTGATACTTTGTAGGTTGAGCAGAGGCTAACAGTTAAGAGATAACCATAAAAATGGCATAGTTTTGGGGGATGGAACATTCAAAATGTTACCAAATATTTATTAGCATTTGTGCTCTTTATCGCAATGCCAATTATGTGGGGGGGGGTTATACGGGGATTTAATATAAGCTTTGGTTAACAGTGACAGTGGTGTTAACGCACGCGCACGCACGCTCGCACACCCACACACACGGTGCTTTTGTCCATTGTATTTGAAGAACCTGTCTATACCCACGCGCAAAGGACACGCGTACATTACAATGAATATAGATTTTTAAATTGCGAGAAATAGGCCAATGTGGTCAACAATAACCACAGCTGCGTTTAGCCTAATATTTCCAAAACAAAGCAAAACAAACTGTTGTCGCTCCCGTATCATATCAACGCGGTGATTATATTACACTCCAGGCTCCGGGTTTTAGGAGTTGTAGTGAAATGGCAAAGCTTCAAATACTCGCTCATGATGCCCAGCAATATACAGGCCTACCAGCCCGCTCATTGACAGCAGGCATGATTGAAAAGAGCACCAAGCAAATCCGATCCTTCTTTCTGTGAAATACACTGTGGAAGAGAGGAGAGAGAGAGAGAGAGGGAGAGGGAGAGGGAGAGGGAGAGGGAGAGAGAGAGAGAGAGAGAGAGAGAGGGAGGGAGAGAGGGAGAGAGAGAGGGAGAGAGAGAGAGGCTGGAGGCTCGTTATCTCTCACGTTGCGCCTGACTCTTTGAAGGAGACTGTAAACTGATCACACTAAAATCTATCTTTGGGGAAGAAATTCAATTAAGGTAATAAATTAAAGATAATTGGCGCAAACCTCGCTGTATAAACTTACGGATGCGACCAGCCAAATGTGTCTTTTAAACCAATGAATAATTCAATATTTCCAGGGTATAAGGAAGGCTTTTCTTTTATGGAATTACTGTTTCAATATCTAAATAGAATTATAGAATAACACATCCAGATAGTAATGATTTATTAATCTGCCTTTGACGTAAATAAAGTGCTTATTTTTGGAATTATTAGCTTCGTAATTTCAATATAAAATGGTTTTAATATGCGTCGATGATAAATGCGCATACTGATGAATTTGATACAATGAAAAACAACGACCAAATCACTATTTATTCCACAGATAATTAAAACATATTATAGGTGTAACAAAAAGAATAATTATGTAGAAAACAACGTAAATCAATTAAGTCTGGTTCTTAAGATAATTTAATGTAGCCTACACCAAATGTGAAATAAATGTTATTAATTTACCCTATTTTTTATATATATTTATTTATTCTTTTTTCTTTTCTTTTCTTTTTTTAAATAAAGCAGATGTAAGCCAACGTGTAGGCCTATTTCGTGATGTGTAGTCCTACTAGAGCCGGCCCTAAATTACATGCAAATGTTCAGAACTGACGAGTGTCAACGCGCGAGCATGAACGGCCCGAGACGAGTCCAAAGTCACTCTCCCCATCCCCCGCGCGTGCTCTCCCGGTTTACCGTGAAGTCTCGTGATTAATGTCGAATTTGACGTGAGACCCCGCGTGACAGCAGGGCTGACAACAGCTATAAGCACACACCCTCCCACCGCGGCCTGTGCACAGAATGGCTTTCCTCCTCTATTAATATTATTATTATTATTATTACTGTTGTTATTATTTATATTATTATTTTTATTATTATTATTAATATAATTATTATTATATATCTAGGCTAGGCTATGATTATAGAATTAGAAGCCTATCGCCTTCACAAATCGATTAATTGTGATAGAGCGGTAGTGGGACCAAACTAAGCCGTTCGAGTGTAGTTTTTAGTTTTTAGCATTTGACGTTTAATTTTATAACTACTCGAGTATCTAGGCTACAACCTGCACGGCCTTATTGGCCGCGTTGGACTTTGACCGGAAAACATAATGTGTGGTCATCTCCTATAATCTACTGTGTAAAATTCTGACATTTTCCATTTCAAATATGAAATAAATAGGCCTACCTCGGTATAGCCTATATTTGTCTTCCTCTGCCTATACACGATTCTTCGCCGTTAACGTCGAACAAGATGACCTTAATTTGGGACAAAGCGCCTCCTAAACGTACGGGGCCACGTATTATCTATTTACTTATTTATTTCCTCAATGTGTTTTATTATTCCAGTGAGTGCTCAAAACGTAAGCCAAGGTTTTTTTTAACGGCGCTAGCTTCTTCCTGCTATTTTATTTTAAAATATTAGGCCGAGGTGGGGAGAATTATAAACGGCTGCGCTCTTATCTGCTCCGCTCACGTAGCCAGGATCACAGAAGCTGATTAAGAAAGAAGTCACAGCCAACGCCGGATTCATAATGATTTGGAATAATGAATCCTTATCTCCCCTCTGCAGATTATCAGCCTTTCAGCTCGCCATGTTTTGTTACATGGGATAATTTATTGCATCTAATACATCACAATGAATCTGATGGGGGGAAGTGATGGCCAATGTTACAGGAGGGGAGGCTGTTTTTTTTTTTTTTTATCCCGGGGCAATGAAATGCCTTTACGATTTTTAATTGGTAAAATATAAGGGGGATCTGATAAAAAAAAAGAAGCACAGAGGTATAATCGTGCCTGCTAGTGTTCCAGCAGTGCTCGGCTCTATAATTAGTGTGTCAATTTCAACCTGGAATTAACAGCATCGACCTGCCATCTCTGCTTACGCCGGTGGAGTCAGCTAGATCCTAATTTCGCATGATTTATTTTTCACCAAGAGGAGATAATTAATCATAAACACTGAAAACAGTGCAGTAAAGTGAAGATAACCAAATATTTGCATCTAAAAAGATTCGATGAAGCTAATTCGTTTCTTCACACCCCCCCCCCCCCCCCCCTCTTATACCCACCTGATCTAGTCCTGTGAGCAGCCTACCTCTGAGATTTTTAATTTTCTATGATTAATCTTTAGGTAGTGATGTGTCATTAATCATCAGCAGTTGGAGTGTGTCGGTCGCGCGTAAACGTTGACTGTTCACGAGAAAGCAGTACGTGAGCCCCGTGTCTTCGTGGTCACGAGCGTGGTGGTGACACTGTTGTTGAGAAACACGAGGGGGTTGATGGGGGGAGCGAGGGGGGGGGGCGGTAGATGTATATAGACCAATAGAAGAAGCCAAACCCTGATGGACAGCCTTGATGGATGCACCACCTCCACCAGCAACTTGCAGAATATTGTTACTATAGCAACATCAAAAGGCGATAATAATATTAATAATAATAGTAATAACAATACTACTAACAATAATAGTAACAACAACAACAATAATAATAATAATGGCTGTTTTAATTATCATTAAATATTGTTGTAATAATCAAGCTTTGTTTGGGAGTCATCGCCTGGCTCACTGCCCATGCGTCATGCATTTCTGGATGGCGCGCGTGTTTAAACTCGGCCATGGTCTGCGCGCCAGGATAAATTTGCATTCCATTTGCAGCTGTAATTAGCTGATCACAATCTCCCCCCCCCCACCCCCCGCTCTGTGTTCTCATCTTTATTCTCATTTTGAATCTGTGTTTTGCCCCTGCTCTTCCCCCGCGCCTCTCCATCTCCACCCCCCAGTTTCCACCAGTGGCCTGGCAGAAACGCCAGATGTTTATCTCGGGTTTAGAGACCCCGCCTGGCTGGGGCTGCGCCATCTCAAACAACCCGGGACGGACACTCGAGCGGCCTGGCATCCAGGCTGCACCCCCGCCCCCTTCACCACGCACACACACACACACACACATGTGGCTGTGGGCAGCGTAATCCTGGACGGGCTGGCTGCGGAGGGAACCCAGCGAGGTTTCGTGAAAGAAAAACAAGCGTATCACGTTGACTGTTGCTATAAAGGGCGCCCAAAATAATTTCATGCGCTGCGCGTGGGAGAGAGAACGCGTGGGTTTCTCATCTATTTTATTAGCCCAGGGAGGGTGGATATAGGAGGCTAAGGCTATAGAGGTCTAGCTAGGGCATACATCCGCGGGTCTAAACCTTTTCACACAGCCCCCCCCCTCCCTCCTGTTAAAAAGAGATTCGTTAAAAATGTTGAAATCATCTCGTGGTGGCCCCCTAAAAAGCCCCCGCGTGCCTTCCCCTCGCACCTCCACGATATTCCACCACACCGAGACGGGCGGGCGGGGCAAGGTGTGTCTGGTCTAGATAGATAGAGATGTGGAGATGGAGATGAGGTAATGAGATGGACGTCCGGGGAGCCGGTGGGGGGACAAACAGTCTGTTAGCGGGGCCTCCCAGGAGAGACCAGCACAATGCAAAACGCCTTTTATCTGCACGGGGAATGCTCTGTGTGTCTTTAATGAGCCGGTTGATTATTAAAAACATCCTCGTTTAACCTCATAATAGAACAAATAGCTTTTCCACCGGCGTCTCGCGACCCCCCACACCGTGCCCGCTGCGGGCTCCCGCGCTCGGATACAGCGCGCGTATCTGGGTGTAGATCGCCTGCACTGCAACAATCACAACAATGCGTTATATCGGGCTGTGCGGCGAGCGCGCGCTCCATGATACACAAATATTTATCCACCGTGCCATGGTGATAAGAAACCGCCACGATGGCAGATAACCTCCTATTCCACCGCGTCAAGAGGCTTTGTCTATATCGTCTCAGCAATTACAAATATTTCCCTTTCCACACCTCTTTCATTCTTTCTTTTTCGTTTTTTTTTTTAAGTTCACCCTTGCTTTAATAATTCGTGGTGGTGGAGGTGTGTGTGTGTGTGTGTGTACCTTGAGGAACAGGCTCAGTATTTTGCCACAGTCCCTCCCTCTCTCCTCGGGGCGGGGCGAGTACAGCAGGTCTCTGGCTCGCACGCGGGCGTACGCCACACGCTTGTTGTTGCTTAGCAACCACAGAAACACATCGGGTAGGGTGTGCTGAGGCTGGGAGACACACACACGCACACACGCACACACACGCACACACACACACACACGCACACACACACACACACGCACACACACATGCACACACACACACGCACACACACGCACACACAGACACCAGAGAGGTAATGCATGACCTTAATATATCTTATCTTATCCTTAATACAGCTTATCGTAACCTTTCTGTACATGAGAACATGGAGGCAATTTCTTGCTCTGAAGTTTTGGCACGATTAGTCTTCTTTGTGTGTGTGTGTGTGTGTGCGTGTGTGTGCGTGTGTGTGTGTGTGTGCGTACCTCCTCCACTAGGAAGCGCAGTGCATGTGAGAGCCTGGAAGCGTCCTGCAGCAGCTCTTTAACTCCTGTCGTCTTCATCTTCCTCTTCCTCCCCATCAGCACTTCAGCCTCCTCTATCATACTCTCCTACACACACACACACACACACACCTTGAATAAATATCCTTCATTACTGATAGTCTAGAGGTCTGGGTGTTGGACTCCCAGCTAGTAGGGGGCAGGATAGTCTAGTGGTCTGGGTGTTGGACTCCCAGCTAGTAGGGGGCAGGATAGTCTAGTGGTCTTGGTGTTGGAC
>JAOEHI010000016.1:2298088-2313899 GCA_025447815.1 Percopsis transmontana
CTGCTCCTAAACACTTGTACTTATTGTAACCCCAAACTTCTGTTAAATACTAGTACTTACTGTAACCCTACCTGCTCCTAAACACTACTACTACTGTAACCCCTATCTGAATTTTCAGATATATAAAAATGTTAAAATTACGCTCAACTTGTAGAACACAAATTTAAACCGTAGAGTGTAAAATAGCATTAAAGCGGTAGTGTGTTAGTATTTTAAACCTCCTTTTTTTATTATTATAGTATTTCCGTATGTAATGTACTGTTTAAATACCTAATACGAATCATGCCACCATGAAATCCCTTGTTTAAGAGGGACTACTTCTGCAGAAGTAGCACCACCGCTGTGTGGACACGATTCTAAAGCACGCGATTGGGCGAAGCACATGTACACAAACACCCCTACATGCACGCACATACACATGGCTAACACGTTTTTCAGGGATCCTTTTCTTCACGCGCAAAGTAGGTAAGGATCCGCTACCTGTTCCGGGGTCAGACACCAGGTTGAGGATGTGTCCAGGCTTGGAGTCGATGTTGAAACACACGTCCATGTCTTTCCTGGGCAGGTGGACGATGAAGTGGGGATCGCTCTCCACTAGAGGGAAAACACTGAGCCTGTTAGGAAAGAAACTTCACATCCGACCCCTCATGGTTTTCCACTACAAGTAAAATGTGTTATTCATCTAATGTGTATTTGTATATTCCCAAACTTTAGCCTCTTTAGGGCGTTTGCACACTAGAGCTTTCGTGCGGTCCACCTGAGCCGTTAGTTCGGTTCATTTTGATGATGTTTTCGGAACTCGACATTGCTAAGCAACATTGGCTGCACGTTACTGCCGTACTAATGACGTAAACAGACCAGGGTTCGCATCTAAAAAATGTAATGTAAAGACCAACCAGCAGGGGGTTCGGACGGGCAAAACGGTGCCCTTATTTTTAAACTCCAAAATAAAAACGTAGATAAAAACATATACATATATAAACTGGGAAAAAGGACCAGGTGTGTAATAGGTCATAATGACATTACAGTGCGCAGCATTACAGAGTGGAAATATACACACACATACACACACACACACACACAAGTGTGTGTGTGTGTATGTGTTTGTTACCTATGGTGATGTGGTCAGGTAGAGTTCCTACAGCTGGACTAGGAGTGGCGGTCGCGGTCATCTGGGCCCAATCTGGCTGTGCGTAGACAACTTGCACTGGAGCAATGTTGGATCCTCCGGCCCCTGTGTGTGTATAATACATGATAAAGTAATATGGAACATTTCTAATATATATTACATTGTGGTTCAGCAGAATCCAGCCAAATGTGTTAAAAGCTGTTATAGTCAGGCACCTGAGCAGCAGCCCTGCCTGGGGTCCTTGGGGGAATCAGCCAGAAACCTCTCATTAGCCTCCTCGCTCTCCACCAGGAGGGCAGTGAGAGGAGTCACAAACTGGTGCTCCACCGCCAGGGTCAAGATCTTCTGTGTGATCTTCCTCTTTTTGGCCGCAGTTGTAGCCAGAGATCTGTAGGACACGCACAAAGTAATAATATACAGGGAAGGGGACACGTCAAACCCTTCCGGAATGCCAGAGCCGCCCTGAATATGATTAATTGCATGAAGATTGTAAATAAACAGCTTAGACGCTGTCTGTATTTACACACAGTCAGTATTGACACATACTGTAGCAACAACTCATAGCAACAACACATAATAACACACAGTCACAGTATTAACACTGTTACAGTATAACAGTATTAACACATAGCAACAACACATAGATGTAGCTGTAAACAGCTATGGACGAGCTTGGCCTGTTCAGAGGCCGCAGGGGCATGAAAGTCGTCGGACAGCCTCGGGGCACCACCGGCAGTTCACCCGAAAAGTTTCGCATCAATAGGTCGAAGCGAAGATACTGACATTTCTGGTTTGTAGGGTTCTTCACCGACGACATAGACCCATTGAAAATTAAGAATCCACGAAAGTAACTGAGTGAGGAACAATCTAAAGAGCATCTGTACACATTTTCATGAAGATCAGACGCAAAGTGAGAGAGAAATTAGAAAAACATGTTTTTCATCAAATTCAAAATGGCGGACAAATTCGGCAGACGGAAAATGACGTCACCAGGTGCGTTGGACTCGGGAGAGCCTGAGGATTCTGGAGATATGAGTTATGAGCAGAAACGTAGGTCCAAATTATTATTAATTATTGACCTTTTGAGGTGACCCCACAAAATTACGTGTCAGAGATGTTGAGACCCTCAGCAATATACTATTTGCACTTTTGACCAGACGGTTCTAGGGGTTGCCATTGACGTCAATTACAGAATAAGAAGAAGAAAACGTACAATGACAACACCCAGTCACAACACTACAGTGTTTAACAGATAGCAACAACACACAGTAACAGTACAGTCATGTGTATGGTAATACCGTGTCTTTTCACTGTGAGTGCTCGCGGCAGTGCCTCACCTCTGGGCTATCAGCTGGTTGACGGTAATGTAGGCCCACATTTGTCTGGCGAAGCCCGTGAAGGAGTGTTGCTGCTTGGCCAGTTCTGCATCCAGCTCCGTGGTGTCTGACTCCATCTGGAGAGTCAGATCTAGACTGACCTGGGCAACCGGGGGGGAGAGGAGGGTCAGGGTTTAGATGTCTCCCATAGCCTCTCTCCCTTATAACCTCTCCCCAACTTAATCATTATCTTGTCTTGTGTGAGAAGAAAAGAAAATCCAGCTCTTATCTTATCACTTTTGCTGTAATGTGATGAAACCAGCTCCTATCTTGCAACTGCGGTAACTTGATGTCATTTGTAATGAGTAACATAGCTAAAGTAGCTCTTATCCAGTAACTGATGTAGTGGACACTTAGGTGATCAATTACCTTACCTTACTATACACAGATAAATATATAGCTCTAGTGATTCCTCCTAGCAACCTTTCATCCCTTTTCTAGTGATGATAAAGATAAGGGGCAGGATATCCGTAGCGATTAAGCCTTGAGGTTCGATCCCCAGTGTGCCCGGTCGAGCTGTAAGCATCAGAGAGCCAGATTCCTAACCCCTACCCGGTCATGAATACTTGTAACTGTACTCACTGTGAGTCACTTTGGATATAATTTTGGTCTATTTACAAATGTACCTATTGTGAATAATTTTGGACAAACGCTAAGTGATTGACACGTGGAATATACTGTACATAATTCTGTGTTTATCACTGTGTACGCAGGTTGTTGTTACTGACAGCGGAGGCTGTGATGAAGCTGGTCAGGATGTTGCTGTCCGATGGCAGGACCTTCCCGGCCACCACCAGCTCTGAGCCACTGAAGAACTTGTCAAAGTGGTTCTGGGTGATGTCAGACACTGTCTCCTCTGGGAACTGGAATGTGATCTTCCTCAGGAGAGGAGACGAAACCTGGCTGTAGAATGTCTGAGAGGGAGAGAAGTAGAAAGAAGTCGAAGAGACAGCTTAATGGGGTGAAAGATGAAGCATTTAGAGGTACATTCACAAGCTGGGAGGTTCTGGCCTTGAGACTGGAAAGTTCTATCCCTGCCTGTCATATCACATATCGTAAAAATGTGCATTTGCTTGACATTAAAGCAACATTCTAGAAATAAATGTAGGTTTATCTACAATTTAAAGCTGATTGATTGAGCATAATGTCGTAATCGGTAGAGCTAGACCATTTTATGACAAATGTAAATGTTTGAGAAAATGTTCTTGTTCTTGTCCCATACCCGAAGCTGCTGAGCTGCGTCGTGATTGGCGAAGATCCTCTGGGCCACGCCCCTGTTTTCGTGGGCGATGCGTTCCAGGAAGTCGTAGTCCACGTCAAAGCCGATACCCAATGAGAAGAGAGAGAACTCCTCCCTCATGATGCGCTTCACGTTCTTCTGGATGACACTGAGCTTTACCTCTCCTATAGATAGACAGACAGATAGATAGACAGATGCACAGACAGACAGGCAGGCAGACAGGCAGACAGACAGGTCGCAAGACATGAACTTCTTTTAGTAGCCTAGAAAAATTATATAAATAAACAACCATTAAAACCACCAAACCACCATTAAAATGAATGCACTTTATATAAAGATAAAATAATTAGAAAAATAAAGGTTTCTTGAAAGATTTCTAAAATAATAAAAATTTAGATTTGTATTTATTTTTCTTTAAATCCCGCGACCCTGTGTGTGTGTGTGTGTAGGGGGGGGTGGGGATCCCGAACCCTTGGAGTATTTGTGGTTAGGATGAATACAGCATGTGTGTCAGTCTTACCAACAGTAGGGTCTCCATCGGACACCAGAATGATCATGGAGACCGAGCGAGGGTCGACTAGGCCCTGATTGGACGCTCTTGTCAACATGTGCACGGCTCTCATCAGAGCCTCATTGATATTGGTACCTGGGTGCAACAAAGGTCAGTCGAGATGCCGTCAGATTGCTATAAAGGGCCTTATTGAATGCCAGTCATCTGATTCACATTGGGCTACCTCTTTAAGAAGGTGTGAGGGGTTGAATAGATTTCGGTCACATTCCTGAAACTATTCTATGCCCCAGAAAGGTTTAATGATAGAAAATTATACTTTTTAAAACAACAAAAAAAACGTTACAATAATATTTAAGAAACCTGAAAAAACTCCAATTCTAATTCAACTCCACTGCTTTCCCCAGTTCTCCCCGTGTCTCACCTCCGTTGGGTCTGATGTTCTGGATATATTTTTTGGCCTCGGCCACCTGGATGGACGTGGCAGGGACCAGCTCCTCGCTCCAGCAGCGCACGTTGTGGTTAAAGTCTATGACACTGAAGTAGTCATCCATGGTCAGGTCATCCAGAATGGCCTGCATGGCCTCCACTGTCTTAGAGAGAGAGAGAGAGAGAGAGAGAGAGAGAGAGAGAGAGAGAGAGAGAGAGAGATGCAGTTAAGACAGACATTACTCTTCACTGACTGCCATGGTTCCTAAAAAACATACCTCTAACATGTCTAGAAAGCCCGTCCAAGTCTCTGCTGGTAAAATGTTTCTTAGGCTACCTCAGTCTGCTGTGTTTTTTTTATCTTAACATTTGTCTCCTTAGTCAGGCTTTTTTTTTTAGGCTAAATCGGTAAGGTAAATACTCTTACCTTCTTCTTTGATTTGAAGACGTTACACCTGAAGGAGTTATTGGAGCCGTCCCGAGAAATGTAGCTGAAGATCTTTAAGTCCTGAGAGTCGTGAGACACGTAGAATATTCTGGAGATAAAAAAAGGTCCATTAATTACTTTTCTCGCTTGGCATAGTGATTATTACCTGAAATTACCTCCAATTTGCTAAATTAAATATCTAAAGAGATTTAGTAAAAGAAAAAACAAACAAAAAAAAAAAAAACTGTCTTTGCATTTGTAATGAGGGCAATAACTTGGTTTGGGAGAATGTTAGTGACAGTTGAAGCAGTCCTACCTGTATATGGGGTCGTGCATAATCTGCATTTTGCTCTCATCCCATGTCCATTCTTTCCTCTGTAGAGGACACAAAAAACAGACATGTTTCAACATTTTACACCAGAAAGCTGCATTTCACACATAAATACGTGTATCGGAGCAGAGGTTTGGAGAAGAGGTTTAACTCGCAATAGATGAAAGGGAATGGAATGGCAAAATTACCTTCTGTTTTTTCCTCAGCATTACTTTGACACCATCCACAGACACCACGATGCTAACCTTCTTCTTTTTGATATTTTTTGCCTTGAACTCAAACTGAAGAAGCAGAGAACAGATAGAATTAGGTTATTACTTGATTGAGGCTTCCCTATACACCATAAACTCAACCACAATGGGTTCAACCTACTTCACTGCAGAGTAAACAACTTGAATTCCCCCACTCAAACACCCCACAAATGCACACAAACACATGTAAATGCTGTCCAATCCTAGCGTACATTTAGCATACTGAATGTCTGCTATTGTGCACTAATACAACAGCCGTCAACACTGCTTTATAAGAACTGGAAAACACCTCTGTACCTTGTATTAGTCTCGGAAACCTCTTTTGTTTCATAAAATAAATAATAATAAATAAATAATTAATATTCTGAATATATGAACACACACAGACACACACACACACACACACACACACACACACACACAGTGGATGGAGCAAAGCAGCTGCTGTCTTCCACCCTTTGAGTGGTACCCATCAACTGGTTACAGCGACTAATGCATTTCTACCTTGCTGGCTGCCCTGGTTCTCTGACGGGCAGCTGAACATTTCTGCCATGTCAATTCCAATTAGCAAGGAAGCAATGCTTAACAGCCACCAGCCTCCCAGCAATGCAGTGGGACGACATGAAAGCCATCCAATAAAGATCTACTCTCAAGCAAGGCGAGGAGAGGGTCTTGTGTAAACCGTAACCTTCTAATGGAAGATACCCCAGTGTAATAATGGCAGAATTAGCAGAACATTCTGTACATGCCAAGACCTGCCATCATTTATAATTAAACGCCCTGGGCTCCATTTTCAAAGTGAGTAGGCCTATTAGTGGAAAAAAACAAAAATATATTCTGTATATGCATTTGTGTGTACCTACATGTTTAGCCTAAAAATAACATTCTAAATAAACAGCAATAGTTTTGCTCTCTCTATTGCAATGAAACGTAAATAGGCCTAACAGAGGGACAGATGTACTAAAACACGTCTTTCATCAACAGCTCACTCCATCACAACGGAAAATGTATAGGCCACTTTGAGCGAATTTGCTTTGGATTTTGTATTTAAGGCAATTGCATTTCACTTATAGAAATTATTTGTAGCAACAATTTATTGATAGGGACATGTCCCTACCCAAACCTACGCCTATGGACACAGGCCAAAGAGACGTGCTGAGAGGATTTTCAATTCAGAAGAAGTCAAATCAAGCGTTACAGATTAAGCAGTCATGCAATAATTCAGTTACTGGAAGAAATCAGAGATGATATCGAACCTCTGACCCAGCGAAAAGTGCGCCACAACTTACGGTTACAGGGCGGTGACATGCGGTGACATGCGGTGACATGCGGTGACATGCGCTGATTACGCGATCAGCAGCAGGCTTGGTAAAATGAAAAGGCACAGCGTGTGCTTTCTGCGGACTGGCCGAATCACTGTTTATGCCAATTAAAGGCCGAGTTTATGCTTCATACGTTGTGCTCTCTGCCCCAGAGGTGTGTCTATGTTTGTGGTGGAGTGTCTGTCTGAAATGCCGCTCTGGGTCAATGCCGATTAAACTTTCAACCTCTAAAGACTGGAGCGCTCGGAGAGAAGACTTCGCTGATTAAATGGAGAATGTGCTTACGGAGGAAAACATATATATGAACGGCAGAGAGAGAGGCTGTCTTTGATGAAAAGGAGGGAAATTGGAGAAATATTCAGTAGTATCGTAACCAGATGCAAAAGCTTGTAGGCAATAAATGAATCCAAATAGAAACATAACACATTCTTTAGAGAAGGAAAATGCAGCTCTTGAAAATACTCTAAAGTGTGGTCAAATTTTTATTTTTAAATATTCAGTAGGCCTAAGGTGTCTGCATATTTTAAAAATGCAATTTATTATTAATGCAATGCAGCCTGTTTGTCCTTCCATGTCTTCCAACATTATATAGGCCTAGATCTAGTTTTGTTCAAACGATTTGTGTTAAATCACTTTGACACTGCAGGTCTTTTATAATTCACAGTTTACGCCAACATCCTGAGTGGAGTAAAGACTTTTTTTTAGTCTTCATCCCGGTATGAAAATTTTATATTTTCTTTTCATAAGTGCAATAAATCTTTAAATATTCAGGTTTTAATGCACTGGTATTGTTCAGCTTACTTCATCAACAGCCGAGTCAATTAAAAGCCCTTGAGATGTAATTAACTCTCAACCGTCAAGACATCAAGTTATAAAATCCCTTAAAGTAGGAGAAAAACACATTTAGGAGCATCTTACTTGAGCTCTCTGAGAAGTTTAATGTTGGGGAGTGCCATAAGACACGGGGGCTAATGAAAAATGTATGGTTGTGGATTATACAGTTATGCAAGTGACATAAGCGCATATTCTAAAACGCCTTCTTCCAAATAAGTGCAGTGTGTGTGACTTTGCTGTTGTGTGCCAGTGGCAAAGTTCAAGCATCAGCACACAGTCACCGTTTGAAAGCATTAAGCACCTCCACTGTGTACACAGAGCACTGTACGGATGTGGGTGGGTTTAAACGGGCAGACTCATCCGTCTTTCCCTAGAAAGCAACACATGTTTCAGTCAGTGCTCCACACTATAATCCATCCCGGACCTGTTTGGAAGTGATGCACATAGGCGCCTGAGCAATGGAGCAAGTGGAGCAAATGCACCACTATGATTGAATTAGGGGAGCAAAGTTATGGTTTTGCTACCCAATATTTTGTCTTTAACATTTTTTTAACATCATATAGTCCCCACAATCTGGTGATTATATTTAAGCAGCCTATATCAATGATCAGTTTGCTATTTTCAGAAAATGGTGGCTGATCAGGATAATAATCAGCTAATTGTACCTGGTTTCTTTATCCTTAAAAGATTAGGTGGTGTAGTAATGCAGGAAATTTGTTTTAAATTATTATTTTTTAATTCTGGGGGAGGACCCCTGTTGAAATGGAATATTGCATTTTGTCTGCAACTCCTTAGTCTTTATAACTATATCAAATGGAGTTGGAAACACATTCACTGGACAAGCTTTGTCCGGTATAATGTCATTGCCTTACTACGTATGGCGGCACGAACACGAGCTTTGATTGTGGCTGGTTATAGAGTTTTACCGTTCATTGTTATTTCAATATGACAAAGACGGTAGCCTACTTCATGATGGTGGTGATGATGCTAGAACACCTTTATGGTAGTCGCAAGTGTAAATAAGGCACTGCTGACTTTCAGAAAATGTTGACAGCAGTACAGCTCTTCAGGTCAGACCTACTGTATATCTACTGTTGGTTACACAAACAAGCCTCGTCAGTAGAAGAAAAGGGCTATGTTGACAATACAAAGAATATTACTCAGCCACTATGTATGTCGATGGTGTACCAGCATGAATGCCATGTGCCTGTGTTTTCATTTATCGTCAAGGGTTTAACGAGTAGGATAAGCTGGTCAGATTTCTCAAATTTGTGCGTACGAAAGAACATGCCCTTTTTAAACTACTGGATCGCAAATTGTCGCCAACCATTTACATTTACAGCATTTGGCACTTTTATCCAAAGCAACATACAATTAGTACATTTGTCAATAGTTGAACTGGTTAACCACCAGTATTTGCAAGCAAATAACAATCTCCTAGAATAAGGACAGCATCATGTCTTAAGGCTACTTCACTTATGCAATTTATTTTTTAGTACACTACTCAAAAGTTATCATTCACTCCTCAAAACAGTCAATAATTGCTAGCAGCCTAAATTCCGGCAAAGTGTTTAATATTCTAAGAGTTAACAGAGTACCGGTAGAAAGGAGGAATGTTGTTTTTTTTACAACCACAACCTGTGACTTGTACCCAGTAGGTATAAGTCACGAACAGGGCCAGGTCTGATTCCTGCTTCCCACACATAGACTCAGGGCTGACTGTGTGTGTGTGTGCAGTGTAAGGAACAAGGAGGCCCCTGGGCCTCAGGGATAGGTACCGGTGACCGTTCTTGAGAGGCCCTCCAAACGGTACTACACATCAACACAGTGCCTGGCTGAACGCACGCGAGCACTTCAGTGTTCTAAGGTATCGGGAGGAAGGTCACATTGAGGCCCAGGTGATTACGGAGCGGAGGAGTTATTAAACAGCGTGTGAATGAAACGTTACTTTTCAAAAAGACACCTGTCAACGAGTCCTTAATGAAAGGACAAAGAGCTCAACATGGTCCTCTGATGTTTTCTGGTTCAAGGTTGACTGACTGGGCTTTTGAGATATTTAAAACAAGAACATAGAAATCTTGTTTGTTTTTTTTCCTCTGCTTGCATGGTTTGAAAGCTACAATCTTTCCGGTTTGTTTCCTAGTTCTGGTTATGCTACCCGGTTGACCAACCGCTGTTTGACACAAAAGCCCCCATGGACCAAATGGCAAACCTAGACAGGAAAATGAAAAACAGGAAATGCTTTCATGCAGTAGGCTGAATAGTCATTGTATTAGCTCAATAAAAGCTAAACAGCTGCTAATGGAAGAGTTAATTATACGAAAAAATTAGAGATTGTAGCTCCAAGTGAATCAATGCGTAGGGTCTGGGCTCTCTGAGGAAATTATGGACAAAAAACCCCAAATTCCCTCTCTCGCCTGCCCTGAAAAGAAACGGAATGCATTGTTCTTCGAGGATAACCCTGTAGTACCTTTGAATCCATACAATGGGCCCTATAGATTGTATCTTAGCAACCACTTAATTACAATTCTTAGGTTTGGGGGCATCAAGTAATTTCACGACCCCCCCCCCCCCAGAAGAGCTTACAAAGAGATGGCTGTTTCAAGATGAACTGGGCTGTGAAGCTCAGCAGCTAGCATAAAAGTCTGGCATTCAACATGAAAAGACACTATCAAAGTTATTTGAAAATGAAATTAGCAAGATACTTGTTGCCTCACCCCTTGCTATGGGTTTTGGGACACGTTGTTCATCTAGGGATCAGAGTGGTCACATTTTATCTTTTAGCAAGGAAACACAAAAGGATTTTATTTCAACTATACCGCTGTGAAACTTCCTAATATCAGAATACTGTCCCTGTGTGAGTTACTGTACTTCAGCCTGACTGCAGATTGGAATACTGGCCTGTAGTCTTAGAAGCCCACAGTGGCATGCCATCCATGCGAGCCGTGAGAGAAACTGGTAGCAAGGCAACAGCTAGTTAACACACCCATTGCTACGAAAAACAAAATGTATTTTAATTAACAGGATTGGGGTAAAAAAACCATGTCGTGTCTTGTGTGTATTGTTAATCTGTCTTGTGTGCCCTCCGTGTCACTCCCATGTTCTTCTATCATGGACAAATGTAGGTAAATTGGCGCCAACACTGTATGTCTCCGCGCCATCTGGGAACGAGAACTGAATTCTGTATAACAAGTAACTTCCATTACCTACACTGAATGCCTTCAGATGGGCTTGACACAACAGGATGAATGTGTTAATATCAAACCTGACCCGTGTTAATATTTCAGCACGGGGGGGAAGCCAGTCTAGGCTTACAACCAAAAGTGAGGTGAGCTTTGAAAGAAAGCAGCAATTCCACAGACCCACCTTGTAGTTCTGGGTCCTATTCATTTATAAAACGGACTTACGATACATTTTGATAAGTATGACTTGCGCAGAAACCACGTATTCATCCGGTTGGTGTCACATCATATCGCGCAGTAGCTTGACAACTCAACAAACAGCTGTCAAAACCTAGCAACCGAGCGTAAAGCACAACAACTTTGATTTTGTCAGCCTTTTGTTTTCACCGAGTTTCATCGAACAACGTCACTTACGGTTATTCACCGACCAAACCTATAAATAGTTATTTATAAAACCTTACTTTGACGTGGAAATTATCTCATCTCTGCGCAAAGTCTAGACTTGACGCAAGTGATTTTCCTGCTGTATATTTAGGGGTATTGCAGCTTGGGACGCACATGCGTCCAAGCCTGTGGTGAACTTTGCATTAGCTTTTTGATAGGAATTATCTATTTTATTTAAATGTATTTATTTAGTCCAGCAAATAATACGTGTTGCTGTTCTTTACTTCAGTCTCCTCTGTCATCGCCGGGATCTCGTCTTCCTAAAGGTTTGCTTTTCTCTTTTGGTCCATGGCTATTCTTGACTAAACCCTCATTTGTGCTAGCATTATATAATGGGGAAATCACTCATTGTAATGCATGTTCAGGTGCCGTCAATTATAAGTTAATTTGAGATTCACAGATCACAGGTGCGTAAGTTACAAACGGGCTTCTTAGAACTTGCAAGGTTTTTTTATGCTCAGTATCTTTTATTAAACCCTGCATGTGAATGAATGACAATAAAGTTGAACTTGAACATAACCCCATAGACATATAAAAGTCCTCTCCAAATGTCAGCTATGAGTAATGCCCCAACCCCCCCACAAACCGTGGTCAAAGTGCTCTTGTTACACGTTAAAGTTGCAACAAAGTCGAGAGATCCACAAAGACGTGTATTGAGTCGGCCTGTTCATCCTGTGAGGCATCAAAGCCACTTGAAGCAGCCTTGACAGAGAAAGTTGCAGTGCTGGAGCGTCCAGGCCTAGGTGGGCAGGTGGGCAGGCTACTAGGGGGCAGGATAGTCTAGTGGTCTGGGTGTTGGACTCCCAACTGGAAGGTTGTGGATTCGAGCCCCAAAGTTGGCCTACCTGTAAGCATACTTGAGCAAGATGCCTAACTTACACCCCAACCCCTACCTGCTCCATGTAATTGTAAGTTGCTTTGGATAAAAGCGTCTGCTAAATGACCTTATTGTAATTGTACTGCGGTGTTCGGTGCCCTTGAAGTGAAAATAGGCCCATGCTTGAGTGAGTCGCTGACAGACCCAGGAAGAAGACAGGCAGTCCCAGGGCGCTGACAGCAGCAACTCACAGCATTAGTCACACGGGAAAAACACTAAGGAACAAGTAGAGCGTGCCAACAGCTAGCAAAAAGCTGGATGTTTGTAGAAAGGACAAAAAACCCTACATATACAAAATGAAGTTTAAGAGCTTTAAAGACATCTATTCTTGCAGGTTTTTATGTTTTAAGCAGTGTAACATGTTGTGTTACCAGAGTTTTTGTTATTGTTATTATATTTCAGCACCTTGTAAGGTGTTTTGAAGGGCTCCCAGGCCTTATCCCACCATTGGATGTTGCATTGTTTCATAACGTTCAGAGAGACCCTATTCTAAAGTAATGTAATACACTGTTACATCATCATCAGGGCTGGGATGAAGACGCTCGAGACGCTAACAGGGAAGCATCGATATGGAGATCTGGAAAAGCAACAGTCGAAAGTAATAGGTTTACTATGAAGAACACTGTCAGATAAACGTCCCTCTCTGCACCCAGTTATACAGCCAGTTCTCCGCCTTCTACAGTAGTACAGAGAAGTAAAGGTATACAGAGGGCAGTGGTGGACATTATGAGACCAGGGGCTAGTCTGTGCTTAAAGAAGCCAATAGCTAAACCCTGGCAAAGTGGGTTACTTTCTACTACACAAATATGACAACCAGAAAACCAAGGTCAGACTGAGGTCAGACTGGTCAGACTGAAAATAACTAATCCTAGAGAGGGCATCCATTGACTCCCCCAGGGGCTTTTATTTAAAACTATACCAAGTTTGGGGTCTTATGAGGTTGCAAACCAACACAACAAATAAAAACACTGTCTGGCGCTTGGGGAGGGGGTGGCAAGGATAAAGATGGGGGACGGACAGATCAGCGGCACCATCTGTCCCTAACCAGCAGACATGTCCCCAAAAAGCTCCACAGAAGAGATTTTAAGAGTGTGGTGTGGTGAGAGAGCTGTCATAAGGTCTGGAACAAACCTCATGTAAGCTCACTAGACAGAAGATGTTCCGAAGTCGTTCCCCATTTGCTGTACAGTGCACTAAACTGATGTTCCGCCAGTTTATTTATTCTATAGAAGATGTAGTGCCGGCATCTCTTCCCTAAAAACATCCACGTCTCCTTGTGTTGAATGATTTGCCCCGGTATAACGGAAAGCAACGCTATTATACATGGCATTTATATAAATGCGAGTAGCGTCTACGTTAGCGTAACTAGCCAATATAACAGGAAAGTTTGACAATTCAATTTTTAAATTGAACTCGTGCTCAAGAAAACAGGCAACCACAGTTCAATAGATACAAATAAAACATTTCTGTATATTATCTACTGTATATTTGAATAATCGTTTGTTTATGCGACACTACATCTCTCAATGGTGGCGCAAAATGATGATTCAAGAGTACCTAAAACATATTACCCCCTTCATTGGCGAATGAGGGAATAACGGACCCGTTTCAGACACAGCTAGAAACTAAACCAGAGTTCCTCAATGGCTCTTTAGTGTGTGGCGAGGTTAAGTTATCAAGCAAGGAATGAGCCTCAGATGGGTCATACAGTCAGTGAAACAGTGTTTAACTGTTGATTGTTAATTGATTAGGGTATCTGTGGGAGTCTCCATATGTTGAATAGTAGTCACATAACAGGTTAGAAAAAGGTGAAAAAGTATTTTAGTCTGAGTGGCACGAACGTTTAATCGATTAGTCGGCAAATACAACCTAAGCTTATTTAAGTACTGTACGGAAAATACAGTAAAATACAGTTAAAAAATAAAAATAAGGAATGAATAAATATGAATAAAACTGGGCATAAACTGTACATCCACTTTACTACTACTACTATTATTTACTTAACTACTAGAAATACTGTACTGTATACTAGTAGGGAATTTTCCATTGTTTTGTGTGTACATGTCGTGAAGAAACAGATTTGGTTCATATCCTAGCTTAGACAATAGCACACTCAATATCACTCTGTGCCAGCGTAGCAAGAGGAAATATGAAATAGGCAATCTCAGAGCATCTTCCAAATGCCAGTGCTTAGAGTGTATGTGATTAAAGGCTTATGCAGCTCTTATATATTCAGGTTTTCTGCCCCGACGCCTCCATCCATCCTCCATGGAAATAACACGACAGCTTCGGAGCTTTTCAACACAATACACTAGCTTAGTAAAAATGACCCAGAATGTAGGAGATTCAATAGTTTAAATTAATTGATTCAGACATCAATATAACAAAACACGACCGGGATTTAAATTGATCTAAGATAAGCCTCTTTTGACTGACAGTAACAGACAGCAAGTGGCATAGCTC
The DNA here is from genome assembly GCA_025447815.1 of Percopsis transmontana. NCBI lineage: Eukaryota > Metazoa > Chordata > Actinopteri > Percopsiformes > Percopsidae > Percopsis > Percopsis transmontana. The sequence continues at coordinate 2,312,902 of JAOEHI010000016.1, forward strand.
GGATGTCAGCTGAGATCAATTCCATTATTATAAAGGATATGATTATAATAATGAATGCACATTAGCCTTATGGGCAGAGAAAACTGTTATCTTATTACTGCCCGTCTGTATGTCGCAAATAAAGCCTTTTGGAGTCAACTGTCTGACGGAACCACCTCTCCACTGGACTGACGTTACAGAACATGCTGGGCTGGGTTTCGAACAGCAAACCGCTCTCTCCAGAACATGAACTGTGAAGAAAATAATCTTTCTTCATGATTCACAAGTGTGAATCAGGGTGATGAAGGCAGGAAAATGAGACCTTTCAATTGAGAGTTGGTGCAGGACACACACACACGCACACCAGATAACAGAAGTAGGCCAGCCTATCTGCCCCGTTGAAAGCCTGCAGCACTTTTACATTATCATTATCAACAAATAGGCCGCATTGGGCCAGCAATATAATTGGCCTCGCGTAAAACAATTCAGATCTAGACACAAAACAAAAACAATACATAAACACTGAGTCAGTCTGTGATGAGGTATAGAGAATTTTATCTTTATACAAAAGAAATGAAACCGTACATGAATACTTCCTTATGTATAGGAAAGACTGTTTAGAAGACACCTCAAAACGTTACTTTACAATAATGCCTGCCGCTCGGGCAGCATACCTTTATATTCAGTTATACTATGTAAACAAAATCAGTATCAGTTCCATACATATCAGTACAACGTTTGAGTCGACCATCAGATCAACTGTATGTGTGTGTGTGTGTGTTTGTGTGTGGACTTCTGAGCCCTTCCGAAGCCCGGAGATAAACTGGAAGTAGAAAAACCGGGGCATGTTTTGGCGGCAGAACTGGTTGCCGGGGTTACCTCAAGGAGTGGCCTGACATTTGTGGTTAACTGAAAAAAAAAAAAAAAAAAAAAAAAAAAAAAACACCAAAAAATGTATAATGGGGAGACATTTTGTTTGTGGGATAAAGTGTGGGGGGGGATATTGTGGGGGGGAGAAA
>JAOEHI010000016.1:2313909-2329365 GCA_025447815.1 Percopsis transmontana
CCTTCCTATGCCTGGATTTAATTTGTTTTTATAAAAACGGGGGATTTTTTTGGGGGTTGTAGTGGTTGCGGGGTTTACATCATGGTGTGGCATTAATTTTTTTTTTAATTTAAAAAAAAAAAAAAAAAAAAAAAAAAAACACACGCAATAATGGATAAAGGGGAGACAGATTGAGAGAGGGAGAAAGAGAGGGGAGGGAGATTGAGGGAGGGAGAAAGAGAGGGGAGAGAGAGAGAGAGAGAGACTTTACCAGTATTTACTAGCATACTTACAAAGTCGAAATAAAATTTGATTTGACAGTTAAAGGGAAGAGAAACTTAGAAAACAGGAACGATTGCCAAATAAAGAAAAGATAAGGTTTTTTGCCATACAGGGGAGGCATTTAATTTCAATACGACTCCTAAATACTTCCCCCCCAGTAACCAGAAGGACTCTCTCTGTCGTTGCAGACTTCCTGACTAGGTCTCTTATATTATATTTCTGTGGTCTGTACGCATGACCGACCTGCTATTGTACGGTTTCAGAGGCAGGTGTTTGACGTGCGGCTACCACAGAACCAGCCAGCAGAATTCGGTGCCGTCTCACAGGCAGGGTTGGTGCAAACAGGCCGCTGCACGCTGTTTCACCGCACGTACTTAGGAACACGTTGTTTTGACTCATTTTGTTCATGCAAGGCTTCGGTTTCCGCAGGGAGTAGTGGAAGGCGTGATGGTTGTAGTATGAACGTCATTGATGCATTTAGTTGTCCAACTAGCCTCCTGTATCAGCATGCTTGAGGGGTGGTGGTGCGTATGTGTCTTAAGAGAGCTAGCTTAAAACGAAAGAGTAAGGTTTTGAAAATCAACAACCCAAAAGTCCCTCCCTCCCTCCGGAGCCCGTTGGTCTGCTGTTGCGAAGCGCCACTGACAAACCTGTCGTAGCTGTGTGCACGCATTCATGCGATTGACAGGCAAGGTAGATTCACCTTAAAATAACTTGCAAATTTGCTGCCACGTTTGGTCCTTAATCATTATATTACAGATATATCTGATCATTTTGGGATATTGATCTGTGGTCATCTCACCAAACCCACACTGACCTGCTGAGATACAGTATTACAGATCCCCTAGGGAAGTTCAACATACCAATGGTGATGAATGAAATCCCTTCACAACGTGGGCCTGAAAGTGCTCGCTGATTCAGACTGCGGATGATTAGACAGATAGTGCCGTGAGTCAAAAGTCTGTATGTTGGGTCATAGTACAGAATGACTCCACCTGCTGACGTCCAGAGCTCAGATTACAAAGGACACATATCACAAATGTATTAATCCACTGTCAGCCATGGATTGTTACTCTCATTCTACGCTTTCAGCAGCCGTTAAACCGCTGAGCGCTCCCTCCGTTCCTGAGGGGTTTGGGCCCAACAAGTCCTAACGGTGCCCTGTTCTCTCCATTCAGATCCAGACTGGGAGATCACACCTACTCTAGTACGCATGTAGGTCAGCTAGCATGCTTGTGCACCGTACATCTGCCATTAAGCTAACATGAATGGAACCAGAAAACAATGGGCCCCATTATGAGCTGTAACACCCCACCAAATCACAACCCCCTTTTCTCTAAGACCCGACCCCCCTCCACCCCTCAGAAGCCCAACTGTGCTCTCATTTCTCTCCTTTGTGCAGGGTTATGTGGTCTGTTGTGATGAAGACTGGTGTTAAATAAGTCATCATTTTCATTTGAAGTTAATTTGGGTAGCTACAAAGAGCGGTGTTATTCACACAACAACTGGCATTTTGTGTGAGAGGAAAGACTTCTATTGATTAGCGTAGTAAAAGACTACTGTAAAATACTACTTCTGCCCCCCGGGTACTTATACATGCATGTGGGAAAGACCTGCTGCTGGCATGCATTATACGTAATAAGAAATAATACAAACATAAAAGGTGGATACAATAGCTATAATCGTGTGTGTGTGTGTGTTTGTGCTTGGGTCTGTACGTGTGTGTGTGTGCGCTTTGTGTTGTGCTGCTCTTGAGCCAGCGGGGGGGAGGCATTTGTTATGGGTGGCTGCCATAACCATAAAGCTTGGATGGCAGGAGGCTTTTATAAGAGACTGGCTGAGAGAAAGAGAGAAAGAGAGAGAGACTGACCATGAGAGATAGAGACAGAGAGATAGAGATAGAGACGGAGATGGAGACAGAGAGACAGAGAGAGATAGAGACAGAGAGACAGAGAGAGGGAGAGGGAGAGAGAGAGTCTGACCATGAGAGATAGAGACAGACAGAAAGAGAGATAGATACAGAGAGAGAGACTGACCATGAGAGATAGAGACAGACAGACAGAGACAAAGAGAGAGAGATACAGAGAGAGAGAGACTGACCATGAGAGATAGAGACAGACAGACAGAGACAAAGAGAGATAGATACAGAGAGAGAGACTGACCATGAGAGATAGAGACAGACAGATAGAGACAAAGAGAGATAGATACAGAGAGAGAGAGAGACAGAGAGAGAGATGTTTCTTTTAGAGCCTCCCTGTGTTGCTGGCTGCTACCCAAGAAGTGGCTCAAACTCCCCTTGGCCTTCTTTACTTCCTGGCGCCGGAACCCTCTGGGCCAGGCACATGGAGGTGCAGTACCTGTGTTGCATGTCAATATGTTCTTATTGACATGATACACAGGTACTGCACCTCTTACTGACATGATACAGCACATTACGTCACTGGTAATACTCGGACTGACTGACTGACACAGCTAGGGGTTGGCCCAAGTATGAGGCCACACTGCAATATGTTGAGACTACATAATGAAATGTATGTCAATCATAGACTATGAGAAAAGTATTTTTACTTCAGTTAATTGATCCGTAAAAGCTCACCAATGAATGTTTTCAGATCTACGTTAATAAAATGCTGCTACTAGATACAATTATGAATTAGGGCTGTGCCTTTTCGGATCGTCCATGATGCACCGGTACCATTCCTCTCCACGATATTGACGATTTAGTTAAAGACACGCGACGCTCGATTTACCCCCCTCGGCATCTCACACGTAGAACGAGAAATACATATGAGAGAAATAAAAATGAGAGAAATAAAATTCCTTTTCTAATTTTGGTATGGTGTATTATTCGATGATGGTCAGGATTAAGATTTGCTTATTTGGATCAATGTTTGTGTTTGCGCGGCTCTCAAGACTGTATGCTGATGGTACAAAAATATACTGTTGAATCCTATATTCATATCGGTACCGCAAAATATACCATAAAATATCGTGATATGATATAGTGTATATCACCTATCCCTGCTATGCATACTACATTCTAACTATATCACAGTAAAACTGTATGGTTTGCAGTTTATACTCTAGTATTCAATTTGCACAATAGATTGGTTTTACTGGGCTGACAGTGGCTCACTAGCATCACAGGACTCTTAACCATAACACAGCCTCTGCTCCACTCTTCAGCCGTGGCAGGTGAGCAAGCTCGTCTCAATGCAATAACACCCACTGACAGACAGACACAAAGGGGCTCATGTCTGAGTGACAGGGGCGGCCTTGCGTGACACAGTAAAGGGAGGCAGGAGCACTTTCGCTGAGCTCAGGCAGGCAGAAAGAGTGCCGCTGCAGTAGGCAGACTATCGAGAGACTATCTTGGCGAGAGGGGAGTGGAAAACAGCATCAAGGGGAGAATAGACATTAAAAGGTGTGAGATAGACAGGAGAAGGTAAATGGGTTTCCCTTCACGAAGACACACACATTGTCTGCTAATAGTTTAGTTAGTTATGCTTTGGAATCTTTTTATCTACCTCTACAGACAGTTCTGTTATTCATGTTCTGAGGTGGTATAGGCTGTAATTGACTGCACCAGCATCATGGATGCCTTCCCTTTGCCATTCATCTTCTGTTTTTGATTAAGCAGAATGCATTATAATGTACAATGCATTCAAACGCATTCAAATGCAAAACACACATTAATACAGTCAAGAGTAGCGGTGGAACCCTCACACACATACTGCAGAAACAAGCACATGTGCACTTTACATGCTGCTTTCTATGGCTACTGCCCACAATGAATGAAGCTCATTCTTAAATAGAGAACTGGGGCCACAATAGAACTGCTAAGAAAGTCTCGTGTGAAAAGGTCCACAGCATACAAAACTGTGTCTTTTCTCTTCCTCGCAGCGAGGGTGGCAGGTGTGTGTGTGTGTGTGTGCGTGCGTGTGTGTGAAAAGGGACAACGGTTCTTTTCGAACCCCATGGTTCCAGCATTCCTACTATTACACAGAAGTGAGTTACCAAGATGTTGTTTGCGTTTATTCTTCCTGAGCAAAAATTGCTCCCCTTAAAAACACACACACGTGTGTGCGTGTGTTTTTTGAATGTGCAGTTAGAAAGAATGGTGGTGCAGCTCTTGCTGAAAGCAGTTCCTCTCAAGTGAAGAATTTCACGGTGATTAGAGACTAAAACACTATGGAAATATCCTGCCCAAACCACAAGCTTTTCAAATAGATCACACAATGATTACCAGAATGTACACAGTAGGCCTATATAATGCACTACAGACATGATGTAATAATAAATACATACACAAGCCTATCCTCGTAGCAAAACACCACAGGGCCAGGAGAATGATCCATGTCTATATATAGCAACACCTAGCCACTGTACGCATGGACTGGATGCCGCAGATGACACGGTTCCGATCAATAATGCAGAGGATGTCGTTTTTAATAGATCAGTGTGTGCTGGAGACTGGGCCTTTCTAGTTCCCGCCGCTGGGGACCAATAGCCATGCAGCAACACAAAGCCTCCAGACAATGGGCTGGTCCCAAAGGAAGAGAGCTACAACCATTGGACACAGACCTATTCATTACTGTCAAGTCTTTGCTACTTGCATGCACAAAGACACTCCAGCAATGCATTCATGCAGAGGTGAAAGCACATACACACGCACGCACACCCACAGAATCATTTCAGTATGAAGGAAAATCGTGCTAAATAAATATTTTCATTTCAACTACTCAATTTCAACTGTCCCTATTTCAGTGGTATGTCAAATAAACTGTCTAGGCGTTTCTCTGTTCTACACAGCCACAGTTCATAGATGGATGTAGTGAGACTAAAATATCTTTGCTCTGACTGAACCGGTCAGCAGCGCACGCATTCACACACATACACACACACACACACACACACACACTTAAAATAGAGCCACCTATAAACCCACTTTTCCAGAGTTAGAGAAACAGAACAAAGTAGAAAGTGAGGGAGTGAATACACAGGGAATCCCCAAACAGCACAGAGAGAAGGAGAAGAGAGCTTAAAGCAGAATTGAACTTTTGGTAAACCCTCAACTCTGTAGCTTCCCTACCACAATATTAAGACCTCAGGCTGACACACTTGGGCTCACCCAAAGTCCTTATGGGAAAGTCTAGCCACTCGGCAGCCATCTTGGTAACACCCGCGGTCAGTTACTTCGGGCAGTTTATACTTCTACTACGCGTGCACAAGGTCAATGCAACCACACGATTGGCTTAATAGGTTTCCCAATTGGCCGTTATAAAGCAGACGATTGGCTCTTTGGGGGGGAGGGGAGAGATACGTGCATCCAACCTATCCAAGTTCTATTCAGGATTCTTGAAGTGGTCCGTCTCTAATGTCTCTGGCTCACCTTAGGTGCTAGTCCGTCACGCAAAGCTGACTTATAATTACTTCTCTAAAAACATACCGTACTTCTAACGTGTCTACCTAGCTGACCACGGTCTACACTGGTTGTGTTGCGTGTTCTCAAGTCACTCCATTTTGTTGTTGCAACAATTTCATTCAGCAAACTAAAGTATAAAAAGCAATTTATAAGTGTGCAAAGAATGTTTTTGAGAAACAAACAGAAGTGAACGGCAGTGTCACTGTGTGGACTCAATATTGAGTTAAGGAAGTGTCAGGTTGAACAACAGTGCCGTTGTGCTTTAGGATCAAGGTCAGTAATAATGGTCATAGAAAATGACAATGAATAACAATGAATGAATGAAAACGCCATTTGCACACATTTCACATTCCACTGATTCTCACACTGTGGGTTAAAACCCCCAAAAGGTTTCCAGAGTGACTATTGCAATTACAATCTTTTTAATTATATTATTTATTAACTTTTATTACATACATTTCTAATTTGAATGGATTATCTTTAATTAAGTTTGTAGCTTTAATTAAATAAAAAGGCATAGATAATTTTTTTTGATGCTGTTCATGCGCGACAAACAACTTTTTGGGGACAAGGGTCAACCTTTTTGAGAGCCAGTGACTTGGCCAAAGTCACAGAGTCTCATCGAACGAACGCACATGTCTGTACCATGCTCAGATATGGCCCGTCTCCTGAATGGTGTCCGTGATGAGGATATTATACAGCCTGCAGGTGCAATAGGATGGAAAATGACACAATTCATCATCAGAACACAGCAAGCAGGCAGTAAGCAAGCAGGCTTACGTGGGAGGACTAAATTCTAGTCAGCTCTCACAGCGCTGTCTGACACAGAGAGAGAGAGAGAGATCTTCATCAAACCGAGCTTCATCATAGTATAGAGCAGTGGTTCTCAACTGGTCCGATCTCAGGACCCACATCAAGTCATTTAGTCACGAACCAGAAACCATTTCATTACCGAACCATTCAAATTTATTTCACAGAACAATGTGTGCAGTAATCCACAGTGTCTATTATGCACTGTTAGGCCTACGCACCTTTCATAATAAAAGCGCACCATCTGAAGTTCAGTTAGCTTATAAAAATAAAAGTTTGACTTTTTGACGGAGCTGAAGCATACGTCCGTGACCCACTCCACACCAGCTCGCGACCCACTGTTGGGTCGGGACCCAGCAGTTGAGAAACACTGGTCTATAGTAATGGGCAAACATGCATGTGCGCACATATTCTTCAAGAGGACAACCTGTGACTCTTTTTTTCCACCCCATTTGAAGAAGAACACAATATGTGTAGTTACATGGTAAAATGATCAGAGATTTTCAGTTGTCTGGATAGGTCTGTGTAAAGGTGTAAAGGATCATGTCTTGTTTATTGTGTGCGTGTGTGTTTGTGAGAAGAGTATTATAGCATCAAAATCTTTGCCATAAGTTAATCTTACCCTTATTCTGCGCATGGCTGCCACTATCTCCATCCTGCTGTTTGGCCTCGGGACATCAAGACACCCCACATACTGTAACAGCACACAGAAAACAGCCCAGATCACAAACACAAGCAATCAGCACATCACAGACATGGCATCACATGGGCTAGTCTGAGTCCCTGAAAGTTGGTTCCCTGAAAAGGGATGAAAAGGGAAGTACAATTAGACAATGAGGTCATTTAGCAGAGGATTTTATCCAAAGTGACTGACAATTACATGCTGTTATTAGATGGAGCAGGCATCTTGCTCAAGGATGCTTACAGGAAGGCTGATTTTGGGGCTCGAACCTACGACCTTCAAACTGGTAGTCCAACACCCAGACGACTAGACTATCCTGCCAGACAGGGGTGTCAAATTTGATAGGATGTATTAAAATAAGCCCTCCAGCCAAGCCAACCATCCATATCTGTTGACAATCAGAGGTGTAACCAAACACGGCCTCTGTTTGCTCTCTCTCTCTCTCTCTCTCTCTCTCTCTCTCTCTCGGCCACCAGTCACGAGCCTTGTGTAAACGACAGCATGAAGTAGAGCTGTACTGTACTTCACTGTACTGTACTCCACTGTACTGCACTCCACTGCAGTGCACTGTACTGTATACTGCACTGTACTGAGCCACATATAATGTCATTTTACTCATTAGCCCCCCTCGAATCTAAAGAGGTGAAGCCTAATTAGCATAATCAGCTACTGCAGTGATTGGTTGTTATGGCAACCTGCACACACACCGTCCTGGGGCCATTATACTTAATTAACGTTAGAAGCTTGCATGTCATTTATTCTTCTTGATTGCACGTGGTGGTTTTAATGCATTCCTATTATAAAAAGGTTGGCTACACTCCACAATTGTGTTATAGCATCCCCAGAACTCCAACCTTTCTCCCCAGATCACTGGTTATACTTTTAAAACAACAACTGTGGGGGGAGGGGTAGAGAACAGTACGAGTCAGTGAGCTCTTGGAGGGGGGGGGGGCAGTGAGGAGTGTGAGCGACTCTGCACTTGGGAGTGTCAAACCCAAAAATATGTTTTTTGTAATGTTTCAACCACAAGGATAATCCCAGACACAAACTGTGGAGTGTACCTTTAATACAAAGATTATGGGCACACAAACAAGGCTAATACTTACTTTGAGGGAGTCTAACAAAAGCAGAATAAAACGGAAATATTTACTAAATATATATGATTAAAATGTAGCCTTGCCCAGTCAAGCTGAGAATAACATTGGGAAGGAACTGTAAAGAAAGACTTTAAAGCCATTCAAGTATCGCTACAAATATGGAAGTAGGCTACTTGCCACTCGCCAGTTTTATAATGGGGTTGGGACGGGCGTGTTTGCGTCGGTTTTTTGACTGTTTTACTTGTAGATACAAACTTTGTCCTGATATATTTAAGGGTTAATCCGTCTAGGCATAGGCTGTGCGAGTATACCCAGACTATACATGCTGTAGAGTAGACTATACAACAGAAATCGCACACGCGAGGGACTCCCTGCATCACATCCCGCGCGTAGCCTATATGCACCTGCCACTTCGTCATAACAGAATACGGTATTTTCAATACAATATAATACAATACAATACAATACATACAATACAGGGCACCAAAGACACACCTAACAGTAAGAGGGAATATGTCATTGGCTACCTTACCTTGGCTTGGAAATGTATCCCATGCTGGTAAGCCTCGTCATTATGGAGCGGCAACCTCGAGTCCGCCACGTCGTCCACCAGATTGTACCTGTTCCTCGCGGGCATTCTCAGATCCCAGATATGGCAAGCCTACACACGGGACGCAGTGTTAACAAGTAACGTTACTAAACTACTAAAACTCGTATCGGCGGAGTCGGTTGGGCACGACGACAAGTACGAGTTCCTCCTTGTGGAAAGGCAGTCCATTGTTGGTTTGCTTTCAAAGCGCAACGTGCCCCCGTCCTCCAGGCAGGCAGATTTGAGCGCCGCTTTTTCTCTTTTGGAAAAACAAAAAGAAGCGCCCGTGTTATCGTCCCAGACACGTCTCGCGATAAATCTCACAACTTGGGAACATCCACACAGCGTTCAGCCGCAGGTATTACTGCTGTCCCCGCTGTGGGCAACTCGGCATCCCCTTGCCCACACGGCGAGTCTCCCATTGGAGCAAAGTTCCCAGGCAATGACGCAACCCGATCCTGTCGGGAAAACCGCGACGACTGTCATGGCTTTCAGCAAGGGGGTTACGGCAGGGCACTGATCTCACTGGGGGGCTGCACCTAAATATGCTTTCCTAGTTGCCCCAGGAAACCCCCATTTTACCCCCCACAATGTCCCAAACGTTCCTTGAGAAATGTGTTGAGAGATCATATAAGGTTCCTTTGCCGAAATACTTCTTAGCTCTAGGCTATATATTTACAAAACGATACAAATTTTGAAACAGTTTCCCTTGAAATAACGAATTGTCCCTTTGTCTCGAGATACTCAGGTAGGCCTGTACAGCCTATAACCTGCCCTTCATCATCCCTGAATATTAATTATTGTATACGTTGCCTACACCATATACTATTCATTTTCAAACTTTTCAAACGGCCTGTAACTTCGTAAATGGTTCAGAAACGCGTCTTAAATGGTTCAGAAACGCGTCTAGAAATGTAAACGGGAACGTTGATACCGGTGCGCCCTCTGTTGGATAGGCAATCAAAATACGACGAGTGCGAAATGGAAATGCCGATTATGAGAACGTCAGTTTGGTGGTGGCAAGTGCCTGGTTATCTTAATCTTTTAAAACCTAAATTTAACGCCCTAAGAAGATACAAAATGTCTAGGGGAGGGGCATATTACGTCTCCAGCGGAGCACACACAGGTCAATAAGAAGCATTTTCACGGCAGCAAATAATCATATCCAAGTCTGTTTGCATCACGGACTATCCATTTTATCATATTGCTGAGAACGCTGAAAAATACACCTCTCTCTTAATAGATTGTGACTAAAAGCATGGGTGGGTGGTGATGGATGGCAGCATTGCCACTTGAAATGACAAGTGCATCTATAATAGACAGGCGTCACTTGGCCCTGTAATATTTAGCCGTCAGTGTAGAAATTTCTACTGCCATATAATGTTCCACTAAAAATATCTCTATATACAGTAGTATTTGTATTACTTGGGCAGTAGTTCCTAAACAGTCCTGATAAAATATTGTGGATATAAGGACTAGCCTGTAAGATATAAGACTACTAGTCGAAGATGCTGGAAAAAGAGCATATTTTATTCATTAAATAAAAACAAACAACAAAAAAAGCCATTGCGTTGGTAGTAGCAGTCGCAGGCTTGTTAAATCCTCTAATACATAGCAGGGCAAGGACCAACATAATAAGTGACATACACATATCCCTTACAGCAAAACCCATTAACACACATGTACACGTTATCAGCCAAACCGTAGGCTCATATAATCAAGGTTAGCAGGGAAGTATACATACTAAAAAGGTGTCATAAGGTTTAGCAACACTTCACAGTTTTGTTATGGTGCACCACTGTACATGTTCTGCCACCAGGCAGCATGTACTGCATGTTCAGACACTTCTCGGCTGCTGGCTTATCTGTGCGTTTGTAAGATTCCATAATGCCTTCGTGTTGGATCACATGATCTGCATTTTTTTAGTTGAAGCCCCTGTAAAACCCACACAGGTGTTTTTCCGAATGGTTTCGCCCCTTTGAGCTTTTTCTGAGTCAAAGTGAGGTAGGGGATACATGTTAAACCGCATATACTTGTATAACCAATCACAATGAAGGTATTAGCTGTGCCATCCTAATAAACCCAACAGAACTGGCGTAGGGAAGTCTGGGAGATGTCGATCAAGCACGCCTGTACACCCACATTGCATAACCGTTACATTCTGGAGTTTGCTACCTGTAAGCGACCATCCTTGAGCGAGATAGATCTCTAGATAGATCTCTAGATAGATCTCTAGATAGATCTCTAGATAGATCTCTAGATAGATCTCTAGATAGATCTCTATCTCTATCTATATCTATATATATATATATATATACATACACACACACACACACACACACACTGCTGTAAGAGCTATGTGCAAAGTATCCTTGTTAACAAAACAGAGGCAAGGCAACAACTCAACACAAAACACAGTGCTGACCACTACATATCCCATGTGACCGAGTGACAAGGCAAATCATGGCTTGGGTGATACATTTTGGATACAGCCCCTGAATCAAGAGCGGTTCGCTCCTCCAATTTGTGGGGGGGGGGGGGGGGGGGGGGGGGGGGGGGGGGGGGGGGGGGGGGGGGGGGGGGGGGGGTGTTAAATTTTGGATAAAGCCCCTTAATAAAGAAATATTCCCTCAACCAATTTGAACCCCCCCCCCCCCCCCCAAACACACACACACACACACACACACACACACCTCATTAGTGTTAAATAACCAGGAGACATTCAAGTAACACCAAATTCCTAACAAGATCAGAAAGGTTGAAGTATTTCACAATAGCATTTTAAGATTTGTTCACATTCTCCTTATTCCAACACACACTTAACACAACCTCCAGCAGCAGTTTGGGAATGTCGGCTGCTTCAACAACACAGAAACATGCAAGCGAAATTAATAAAAGCTTAGTACCCGAGGGTTCAAGGTCCGGTGCTTTGACTATGCAGTTAAAGTCGAAACAAATGAAACCCATGAAAGTTAAAACAAAACATAAAAAAGAAAAAATCTTTGGGTCTACCAGGTAACTTCCTAATGGCAAGCACATTCCTAATGCCCATAAAGATTTCTAAAACAGATTTAGGCTGCCTTTCAGAGTTAATTAAAAGTCCTATTTGGTTCATTTTAGATGCGGTGTGTGATTTCTAGGTGGCATTTTAAAATAATAATAAAAACTTAAATAAAAAGTACAACGCAGGGACAAAATTTGGGTTGCATTGTATCACGTCCGTTGTGTGTATAGGATCTAGTGTCATTACATGATCTCATGTGTTTTAAACCCTGTTTTGAGCAGGCTTTTACGATATCTAGTGCATACATGCATGATACCTGAGAATAACTAGCATTTTGCCTCCAATCGCCATGAAATTCCTCCTTTACTGAGAGCTACATTCAGGGGACATTAGGACTCGAGGAACATTATTGTGTTAAAAAATGTAAGAAAATAAACTATAAACTACAAGCTGAATTAGTCAGAATAATATTTTCTTCGTCTAAAAAGGTGCAAGACATTAAGTTTACTCCAGGAGATAACTTGATTTCTAAATAAAAACAAAGGAAATAACTATGGTAGTACACCCACACCCCAGCTGAAAATACAGTATGTGCTAATGTATATTAGTCTATAATCACCCTAGTCACATTATAGCTTATTAAAGAAAAACTACTAAAGTAAAGCTACATTCAGGGCTATTATATTTAGACTATTTCTTACAGCTAACAGCTTTTTGAATGTGCATCCCTCGTGTATCCCTATTCACCAACTGTATGACACGCATGCTACAAAAACACAGGAAACGTTCTCAGTTTGAACGTGTAGCCCAAAATAATAGCCAGGCCTAATCTAGATGACACCACCTGTAGTTTAACATTGTGTGCGTGTGCAGATGCACGCACACTGTTTGTAGACACAAGTTGCACGACAACTCTGAATCACAGCCGTTCAGTCTTATTAGAGGAACTTCAATGTGTGTAATGTTTCACACCCACATCAATTCTATTCAGATTCCTTGTAAAGCTCATAGGCTAGAAGGACGCGACAGACTGTATTTGCCGAAGCACTCTCCAGTTGACAGTAGAAAATAAACACAGTTGACTGTAGAAAATAAATAATACAACTCATAAAACAAAACACCACAGAGTATCTAAAGGGACGTTGTTGTTTTCACACCGTATACCGTCTATGCTTAATGAGAAGTCTAGGTCTAGACACAGATGATGCAGCAGGTTCAATAAATAAATGAGGCTTGGGGCTGAGTAATCCTTTGTGAGAACTGATAAAAGGGGTCAGCAGGGGTCACCGGGGCAAGAGACCTCACTCGGGAACGCCATCTAACGTCCCTGTCATCTTCTCCTCGTCACCTTGTTTCTGATGCTGCAGCCGGGCGTAGGTCACGGCATCTCCCCTGAGCAGGGCGGGCCAGAGAGGAGCGCAAGTTCCGGAAGGGAGGATAGAAAAGAAGGAAGTAGGAAGGCAGGTGGGGAGGAGAAAAGCTTTTAGGGGCGGTGTTAAGTTTCACAGCATTTAAAAAAAATTTAGTATTAATTTTGTTTTTTTTTTTGGTCAGATTTTAGAAATGATTTTATACTTACATTTAGTCAAGCATTTAGTAACTAAAATGTCATCAATGTAGTGGAGTAAAATAACAGCTGATGGGTTGTGTGGGCATGAAGTAAGTGCAGCTTTTGTAGCGAACATTTGCTACTTACTTACTTAAAAAAGGAAAATATTGCATAGAAACCAAGTCTATTAACTGATTAAAAGCTGACAAAGAACAATAATTACTTATTTTAGTATGAACCTTAGTTTTTTTTATTAATGGGACAGAAATTATTATTATTATTATTTTTTTTAATATTCCGAATAAAGAAACTGGTGGTTTTCTAAGAAGAATATAAAAGCATAAAATATGAATCATCTTACTTTTTGCCGAGAGAGGCGAGGCCATAGAGGACACCCGTAGCAAAGGCGATGGCGTTTCCAAACAGGGTTGTAAAGGAGAAACTCAAGCATACGGGAAACAGAGCCATTCTGCAACCAATAACGTCAGTTCATATGGTGCATTAGTATCAAGTACACTGTGGGCCACACACACGGTCAAAAGCAATGCCCCCGTGGCTCACGTCACGTGACGCTACGGTTGCTACTGTCTCCTCACCCACAGTAGAAGAAGGCTTTCTGCCATGGCTTGAGTTTGTCCGCACGCGCTGCTACCGCATTAGCAAACTCTATGAACTGGCAGCAGAATGGAACCTCACACAGGAAGAGCACAAAGGCGTTTAACCTTGAGACATGATGGGGACAAAAAGACAGTGAGTCAGTCATCTGTTCAATGAGTCCAATTACACAGGACAGACAGACGATTAAGCTCGAAGTCGATGGGATAAAAAGTCTGTCCAGAATGAAATTGGAATGATAAGTGTATGCGTGTATGTACTGTATGTGAGTATAATTAATATCTATATATATCTATATCTTTATATACATATATACACACACACACACACACACACACACACACACACACACATATACAAACTGAAGAAAAAAAATAAAAAAATAAATAAAGGGGACCTTTAAGAGGAACTTACACCATCCATACTCCAGCAGCGATGTTCAAGGGATACACAGTGACACAGTTCCACACTCCTGAGATGGCACAGGCTGTATGATTGACACAGGAAACAATTGTTATGTATTCTCCACAACAATAGCATGTCTAGAATATTACCTTACATTAGAACAATGTAAAAGGCGTTATGACAGTGAAATACTGGATCAGCCCATACACTAAAATGTACTAAGAAACTGACTTTGGATACAAGCAAGATCTGCTAATGACCAAATTGTAACATTCTTGAAATAACTAAATATATTTCAACACCGGATGTGTTTTTCTCGTCAGAATCATTCACACAAAAAAAGGAAATAGTTTAACACCAATTGCAGAAATTTGTTCTGCCGCAAATCAATGATTTTTTTGCTGCAAAAAGAAAAAGTTGATAGAAATCCATTTCTGGGAAATAAGACAAGAGAGTTTTTTTGATAAGTAGTTAATAGTAAACAGTAATATTTGCTTGAAAACAAGTATCAGTCAAAGCATTATTTTTCCACTAACATGGATGCAGAACCAGTGACACACCAACATCACTGTCTATACAATCGTCTGTGTTCAACTGAAAGATCTGTAGCTCTAACACCTTGTAGCCAAGCCAGACTACAACCCCGCAGGTAGACTGAGGAGTGATCTTTAGCATGGAAACGGTATACCTGATGCCAATACAGCCCTACAGCAGGGCTAACAGAGTACCATTGTACTCTGTACCATGCAACATATCCAAGGTGCTGAATAATACAGAGCCAACTGAGTATGCAGTGTTCCAGTGAGACAATGTGATACACCTGTCTCACGCGACATCAGAGGGGGAGACAGGTGAGAGGTGCAATGCTGCAGGCTGAAAGATTACTTATTTTTCTTACTGAATTTACACATACAGCATATGATGCAACATAGGTCTGTTTAGTTAAAGGTCCAGTGTGTAATATTTCAGAGGATCTAGTGACATAAATGCAATATAAGATCCATAACTATGTTGTCAGT
>JAOEHI010000016.1:2341579-2366063 GCA_025447815.1 Percopsis transmontana
GTTATAGAGATATATTGAGTGTTTGTGTGTTATAGTTATTTTGAGAGTGAGAGTGTGAGAGATAGTGAGTGTGAGAGAGAGAGAGAGAGAGAGAGAGAGAGAGAGAGAGAGAGAGAGAGAGAGAGAGAGAGAGACAAAGACAGAGCCCACCTGCAGACTGCTGTTGCCCACAGCGGTGGCTCTCCTCCCCCTCCTCCTGCCCTCAGCCAGCCCCTCCTCCAGCAGGAGAGCCAGCCGCCTCTCCAGGTGAGCCCTGAAACTCCGCTCTGCCACAAGCTGCTCCTGCACCCCCAGCAGCACTGAGACACGCATGCACGCGCACGCACACGCGCACGCACACACACACGCACACGCACACACACACACACACACACACTCACTCAGGTGTGTATTCAGCCTCGACTATTCTCTGTCCTGGCGTTGTATGGTGTGTTAATAGTAATGTGTGTTGTGAAATGTATTGCTAAGTTAGCCCTGATGACATGCTGCTGTCATTATTCTATCAGAATTTTATTTGCTTACGATAACTGGTATAAGACCTACTCAGCTATTGACTCATTTACTGCTTGTAAGTTGCTTTGGATAAACGCGTAAATGTACAGTATTTATCCCTTCACTGTATCAAACGCCTTGGGAATGTCGTTGTATAAGAGACCTGCTGTGTTTGGGATCAATGTCCTGTCACAATGTTCTGTCACAGGAGCCATCACTCATGGCTCCTGCTGACAGCTCATATGGAGGCCAGGCCCGGACAATACGCCCTGACACACACACACACACACACTCAACACCTTCCTCACCTGTGCGAACCCACGTGGAGCGTAGGTGGTGGGAGGTGTTCAGCTCAGGGTAGTGGAAGGCTGCAGACACACACACACACACACACACACACACACACACACACACACACATAAACGTAGGTTAGATTTTTGTGTGTAATGCAGTGTGTGTGTGCGTGTGTGTGTGCGTGTGTGAGACCCACGCTCGGCGATCTGCAGCACAGGGAAGCCCAGGTAGAAGCTGAACTCCACCACGCTGAGCTTCCTCAGGTGTTCGCTGACCTCCGGCCCCGGCAGGTAGCCCCGCCCGTCACGCACAGCGAAGGTGATGTCTACTGGAACCTTCTGCGCGCCCGCTGGCCTGGCCACGCCCATGGTGATGTTCAGGAGCTGAAGTGCACACACACACACACACACACACACACACACCCACACACACACACACACACACTTATCATAAATAATAATGATACCTATTTAACACAATCACTTCAAAACCAAACAGTGTAACTTAACTCTTAGCTCTATTTTGTTCTGCCTACCCTGATAGACCAACCTCTGCTGTTTGACGTAAATGTATATCAGTATATGTATATCAGCCCAAAAATGATCAAAAGTGCAAATAGAAAGTCCTTCATGAATAGCCAATAGGATGATTCATCTGTACTACCTCAATCAGAGATAAATAGTGTGTACCTTTAAGCTAGGTGTGTGTCTATAAATATGATCAAAAGTGCTCATGGAAAAGCTTTCATGAATGGCCAGTAGGATTAATCATTTGTATTCCCAGTGATAAATAGCGTACAAACCAAGTTCGAGAGTGTACCTTCAAGCTAACCCTCCTGCCACCCACCTGCACAGTAATGTTGCCCAGTTCCTGAGAGCGCCTGCGCGTCTCTGCGTACGCCATCAGCAGCCCTCTCTCCACCTGCTCGCTGAAGTTACACACTCGCACGTCCACGTGGCTCGGCACGAACTGCAGCACGGAGTGGACCCGGAACCGGAGGTCGGGCACGGCGAAGAGAGGCGCGACCGCGGGCGTGGGGCCGGGGGTCCTGGTGGGCTGACGCAGAGCGTTGACGACGGACATCGCCGTGAAGATGAGCGGTCCAGACACAGCGCGGAAGGCGAAGCTGGACGGTGTACGCAGGAACTGGCGGAGAAAGACAGGAAGTGGTTTAAACAGTGCTATAAGTCAAACATACCGTCCACAAAAGTGTGTGTGTTTGGGAGGGGGCCAGTGTGAGCCAAGGAGTCCTGTATGGGAAGGAGCAGAGAGGAGTGCAAACCCAACCACTCATGTCAATAGTAATACACCAGTTGGTGATTGCAGTATTTTAGAGATTCACCTGAAGCTCTACGGAGCGGTTGAACTCCCTCTTCAAAATGTCTCGGACATGATTGAAGCCAGCAGAGGAACCTCTGGAGCTTACTAGACCAGAGAGAGTAGTAAAAGAGAAAGAAAGAGATTGTTTTTGGAGCTAGTTGGCAGCATGCAGGCTTAAAAGCCCGGCATCAGAACTGTACATAACAGGCACATGTGTTCACATTACTTCTATTCTTGTTCTCAAACAAAGAATGGAACACTGTTTTGAAAAAGAAGGGGATGTTTTGGGACTAAATATGGGATACATTATCGTTCTGCCTCCTACTGGCCAGAATAACACACTACACCTTTAATAAACAACAAATAATAAGAAGAATATTATAATATGAATAATAATGTCATCGTACCCACTCTGACCAGGTACATCTCAGGCCTGGTGACGTTGCACAGATACTGTCTGACGGAGGGCGTCTGGGCCACTCTGGGCGTTGTGGCCGCTGGCGACCTGGTCAGGCTGATCACCGTGATCTGCGTTGTCGTGGCAATGGCCGTGGTGGTGGTGCGGGGAGCCTTGGTGGTGGTGGTGGGCCGGGTGGTGGAGGGGGTCTTGGTTGCGAGTGGTGGCCGGACCTCCACCAGCTCCGGGGGCCTCCTGGGCGGTGCGGGGGGCCCGGGTGGGGGTGGGGCTCTGCTGGTGGTATTGGATGGCGGCCGAGGGGCCGGAACACGGCTGCCCGGGGGTGTGGGGGCGCGGCCCTCGGGCCGGGGGCCCCGGGGGGTTGAGGGGGTCCACGCGGCGGGTCCTGGCGACGGAGTCGGGGTCCCCCGGCCACCCTGCAAGGTGGGGAAGAGGGCGTGGGGCGGCGTCGGCCCCACCGGGGGGCGCTGGGGCTCCCGGCCGGGGGGAGGGGCCGAGCTGGGCGACGATGGGCGAGCGTGCCCGTGGGTGTGCGTGTGTGTGTGTGTGCGTGCAGTGGTGGGCGTGGGGGCGATGGGCGGCGTAGCGTCTGTCTGGTTGAGCCCATGTCTTTCTCTCTCTCTCTCCCTTTCCCTCTCTCTCTCCCTCTCCCTCTGCCTCTCCCTCTCCCTCTGCCTCTCTCTCTCCCTCTGCCTCTCTCTCTCCAGCAGGTTGCTATGGTACTCCAGGCTGTTCATGTCGGGCAGCAGCAGCTCGGTGGGCTCCAGGGGCAGCATGTCCTCCAGGTCGTAGTCCTCCGACCCCGCCCAGCCGGGGAAGGCGTCCGGCCGGGTCGGGGGCAGCGGGAGGGAGGGGGTGGGGGTGGAGGTGGAGGGGAGGAGGGGTCGGGAGGAGAGGGGGAGGGTGGGGCGCGGGGGGAAGGAGTCGTCATCGTAGGAGACGCCCCCGGGGTTGTCGTCGTCATCGTCGCTGCCGTAGGGACGGGAGGGCAGGGGCGTGGCCAGGCCCAGGTCCTCGCCGTCGGGCACCATGAAGGACAGCGTCTCCAGGTAGTCCCCGGACCCCCAGGCGTCCTCCAGGGAGGGCGGGGGGCCGCCCTGTTCCCAGGGGGGCGGCGGGGGCGTGAGGGTGGGCTGGCTGTAGGGGGGCAGTGGAGGGGCGTGGCTGGGCGACAGCAGGTCCGGGGGTCTCAGGAGGAGGTGGATCCCCTGGGCGCCCCCGTCGTCACGGTAACCGCCCTCCTCCTCCGGCGGGCTCGAGCCAGAGGGAGGGGAGGAGGAGGATGAGGATGATGATGACGACTTCAGCCCACCTAGGGGGAGTGAATGAATGGTAACCATGGTAATGTGTGTGAGAAACATTACTAATAATATTTGTAATATAAAATATATTATATAGTATATTTCCAGCTCCGGTTAATGTTTAAAGAAACTGTTAATCTCTCTCTCCTTCTCGTCCTCCTTCTATTTGTCACTCCCCTCACACACACACACACAGCAATAAGCAATGCCTCAGATTTGTATTGTCTTTATGAGCTGTATACGGGCTGCTAAAAACAGCATTCACACAATAAAAAGCCTTTGAGATCAATAGAAACTAACGTCCTTTCTCTCTCCCTTCCTCCCTCTCTCTCTCTTTCTATCTCTCTCTCTCACACACACACACACACACACACACACACACGTCCTCCTCCAGCCGACCATGACTGAGAGCCTTTCACATAGAGCCGTGTGTGTGCGTGCGTTGCCGTGGTGACGTGGCGCTGTGCAGCAGCGTCATTGGTATGCTGCAGACACACCGCCGAGCTCGGCCAAGAGGCACTCCGACACACTAACTAAAACATGCATGTGTAGCCATAGCGGAGGCGAGATACGGAAGAGAAAGAGGGATCGATTGGGAGTGAAAGGAGAGATGGGAGGGGGGGCGGTAAAACAGAATTACAAAGCGGGAGAAAGACCAGACTGGAGGCTGCATTTCTAAGAATAGCATCCTACAGCGCCACCTCGTGGTTGACCCGCGCTTCCCCAACGCCGAAGGCGATGACCTGGAGATGCATCACTTAACTTAAAAGTGTGTCTGTGCGTCTCTCTGTGTGTGTGTGTGTGTGTGTGTGTGGGGGGGCTTCTTTTGAGATCCATAGATTTTCCATATTTAATTTAACTGTAGTTTAACTTAAGACAACTCTACAGCTCACTTAGATCGAGAACTAGATAGGCTACTGTAGCTTCAAGAAATACGGAAATAACGAGAAATGCTGCTATCTTCAACAGATAGCACACAGATATGATTAAAATTACATTCGACAGTAGACTACAGTTTTACCTGCAACAGGTGAGCTTGTGGTAACCATGGAAACCAACATGCCAGCTGCCAGCAGCAGCGCGCCAACCGTGCGCGGGCACGGGGAGATTCTCGGGTGCATCCTTGTGCCCGCGACCGCCGGGCTCACCGGTTCCATGGCGTGCGCCAGTCAGAGTCGGCGTAAACGTTCGTGTGAAGCCATCCCTCCTCAAACGGCCGGTGTGAGCCCATTACCGCAGCGTGCTTGTGTGGGGCCAGGAGGCCCTGGGTGAAAAAACAATAAACAGATACAGGTAGATAATCTCCATTTTTGTCAGGTGAAGTTATTTCAGACAGGGACGATATCGTCCCCGCGTCTCCCAGCGTGGCACGGCTCTCTCGCCTTCATAGTTGACTGACTGACCCCAGTACCCAGGCATGTAGATAGATAGCCTATGTCTGCCGGCCGCATCTGAGGGCATCGGGCCCGTCCACACAGCCCGACTAACGCATCGAACGGCATTCCCAGTGATTCTACCCAATAGTTTAACGAGATAATGTTGCTCATGGCAAATTGTAGGCCAATCCTAATAATTAGCATCTAGGCGCGAAATCCCCACCGTGCGGTCAAGCCCCCACAATTTCATGTAGCTGAGAACGGGGGGTCACATTACAGACAAGTCAATCGTTCGTTACCTACATTTTATCTGTTAAGCGTTTTCTCCGCCTGCATCTTAGCCTATTTAATAGACACCAGCCAGATAGTAGGCTATAGCTACGTAAACGAGGACAAACGCTTGATCGAACGTATAGTGACACAAAATGCAGACTTTACGAGAGAATAACGATTTGATGACAAGCTATGGTAATGCATTCGTTCGCCTCTAACGTTTCTGCATAATCGTATTTGTTACTATTGGAATGAAACCTACCTGCCATCCTGAAGATGCGGTACAGGCGCGTCACGCCTCTCCCACGGACGCGCGATGCGCGCTCCCTGCGAGGCGAGGAGGGAGAGGTATCCCTGAAATCCGGTTGTTTATTTTATTTTTATTTTTTAAACGTTATTTATTGCTCCTCCGATGCCTCGTAGCCTAGTCGTAGGAGCGCTGCAGTACACTGCTCTCCGAGCATTCAATCGTCTCCGTGGAGAATTGTCACTGTATGAAGTCCTCCGGTTGTATTTCGTCCAAGCTCCCGGTGGCAGACGTTGTGAAACCGCTCAGATTCAGGGCACGTCTCGTACCAGTCCATGCCCCGTACGTTCCAGCTGCGCGCTAATCGGTTGACCAAAATCTACAATTCAAATCCTCTGTGTTTTTATTTCCTCGGCAGTGAATGAATGGTCTCTTCACATTTCACACAGGGTCGTTTGACTGGAGGATTTCGCAGAAAATCGATCGCTGCCCTGACATCCTCCTTGACAATTAATGGGTAGCTTAGATACTGTAGCCTGCCAGAGCCTACCTTACTGTATTTGTGTCGCTCACTGTATGTAGCCTACTTAAGATCCTAAATGACATATAGACGTTTTCCTTTCCTCTCCCTTTAAGACAAATTAGCAGAGACAATGGCGAGGTAAACCATTTTAAAAACGGAACTAGTGCATTCCTGAAAAGTGATCACCATTGCAGGTGTGAAACGTCAAATGCAACTCCTACACACATTACCAACTAATATAAAGTAAAAACAATGAACTTGGGCTTTCCCTTGAATTCAGATGAATGAACATAGATGATAAAACTTTCCACAATGCTTTCTTTACGGTTACGTTTGACACGTTTATTGATTTACAGTGACTGTTGTTTGGCTTACAGTGAGTACAATTACTAGTATGAATCTTGCTCAAGGATACAGGTAGGCATGGTATGTTTTGGGATCAAACCCGTGACACTATCGGCTGTGAGTCAACCACTACACTATACTGCGTTCAGATGTAAAATATCTTTCATAAATTTCACTAATCTCACTCATGACATTAAGTTATGACTTGTGCTTTCATATTTATATATATTTATTTATTTGTTGTGCTTGTTTGCACTATTCCCGTCAACCTTGGCTGCTATGAATTTTCCTAGGGGAGTGTGATAACTGTGGACCCCTGTGGCTATAGCATAATTAATAACGCTAGTGTAGATGGAAATTCTAAAAGGAGGTAACCACTGAGGTAAACCATATGGGAGGTAACCATGGATGTATTAATAACACGTTTCTTCTTCCTTCTCTAAAGTTATATGGCAGCTGGCATCCTTAAGTTTGAATTACTGCCATCATCTAGAGATCAACCATACATTTAATTTCCCTATTCCCTCAATATTATTTATTAACCTAGTTTTCCCCACGAAACAAATATCTTCCCCCTGATGAAATACCCGTTTATTACCAAAGTCCTTTTAGGCAAGTCTGGCAAGTCGGCAGCCATCTTGATAACGCCTGCCAGCAGTTATTTCGGGCTAACAAGATCAGGTCCCTATCTAAATGAACGGGGAGAGAGACATAATTGCTGTTTCAATGGTCACAGGGACCTAAAAACTGCATGTATAAAATCACCAGTAAAATCTTATAAGAAAACGCTTAAAAGGTTTAGTGACTTTCCCCCAAAATAAGGTTTAAAAAGCTTTTTTCCCACAAGTATTACTTCTACTATGCATGCGCAAGGTCAGTGCAACCACACAATTGGCTTAATAGGTTTCCCGGTTCGCATACAACCGCAATTTTTGGTGTTATGGACTTCTCCCATAGAGTTCTATTTAGGATTTTTAAGTGGTCTATCTCTTATATAATGTCTCCGGTATTACATTATTCTCCATAACTACACCCTCACGTGTAACAAATGTCCAATGCTGTAGATGCTATTTAGACCACATGGGGGTGTGTGTGCGTTATATCCTTCTGTTAAAATTTTATTTTTCAAATTCGCCTGCTCATTTATTTCTAGTTTTAGTCTCTATATATCTTTTCAGTATGCATGCTGTTAAATATTTGTGTTATTATTATTTTGGAGTTTGTGTGTGGGCCACTAGGCTAGAAATTAATTTACCAGTATCTTCAAATAAACATTGTTGAGGAGTGTAGAAAAGGTGAATTCACTTTATTTGTGCATCTTCTGTAGTCTCTTCTCCGGTTTTACTTCATTTCTGTAAAGAAGGCATTGCAGCGAGTCTTACACACAAAGGAACTGGGACTTAAATGCCTTAAAGGTACCCTTCTTGATTGTGTTACAGCACCCACAGAAACCTAGATTTCAGCTCACTGTTTATGTTTGGGACAGAGAGAGCCTTAAGGAGATCTGCAGTGGGAGGGGTTGAGGGGAATTAACGCCAATAGGCCTACTGGATTCTACCACAAGGTCAATTGGGAACACAAATCGAGAAGAGACACTTGAAGTGCTTGCTCAAGGGTGATCTAATGTCTACTGTATTTCTTTGTAACAGTGATACAGTATATATGAAACCTAGAGCATGCCCTATCCACTCCTCATTTTAATTTATTTGTTCCACAGTATGTCACAGAAACTAACCTGTTTCGTCTGGTAGTCTGGCTGTCAAGCCGAATCCTAGGTAAAGTCAGTTTACCACTTTTTTTAAAGGGAAGGAAGGGGCTGAATGTTGGCTGGAAGGCAGCAAGCCAAGCCGGCCTTTCAACGTCTAAATGCACTTTAGCCTTCTCCACCTTTCCTGAGGAACCTCTCAGGTATGTCTTGTTCATTAACACTGGTTTACTCTTCTTCACTTTGTTATCTGCGGAGGGAGAGGAAGAAGCCGCTCTGACAGGGCCCAAGAACTTGAAACATGCCAGGCGTTCCACCGGCGTCTTGGTATCTGCGGAGCTCGTGGAGGAGTGAGATCTCCACGCTTTACGTTGTTCAACCACCGTCAATGCCTGCCGGGTCAGGTGAGCCTGGTTGCTTCCATCATTCCTCACAGAGTGGACGTCACAGCCATATTCACCTCCTCTCAGGTCTTTCCGGGGTTTGGGCGTCTGTTTGCTTTTGGTCTTCCATTTTCGTTTGTGCATGGAGGCATAAGACGGATGGTGGCCAGCGGCATCTTCTGTTCCGTCCTTAAACTTATCCTTGAGGGTGGGAAGGACAACAGTGTGCTTTCGGATCGGTGAGGTCCGAGTGGGGGCTTTTCTGGCGGTGGTTGTTGGGTTAGGTTTAGAGAGAGTGCGAGTCTGGCAAGACTGTCTAATCCTCTTCATTACGGCATTTGTGCGCTCATCCTGGGTGGCACAAAGTTGGGCTGCTCTGGCCATCAATCTTTCCCTCTCTGCCCTCAGTGAAATAGGGATTGCGGACTTCCTGAATGAGCCACTGGCTGTCTTCTCCTTCTGTTGGGCCTCCATAACTGAAATAAAAAGAATTTTTTTTATTTCAGAGTTTAATGTTAATAACCTGTCAATGTTGACATTCTACACAGTGTAAGACTACAGTTTTCATGATCAAGACATCAAATTAGCTAAATGTTAATTTAACAACGGTGAACAACTGCAATTGAATTACAGAAAAATACAATTTTGTCAGGTTATTTGGTATATCTTACCGCTATTTTCATTATTTAAGCAAAAGTACACGAGTGAGAGATACAATTCGCTGAGATGTTGAATGTCTTTTAAAGTCGTATAGTTACCTGCAAACTGTCACCTTAGTTACGGGCCAGAGTTTAATACTAAAAGTCAATCTGCGCGTAAACCGCCATTGGGGAGTAAGCTTTTTCATTTTAGGTAAGCTTTCTGTTTGACAACCACTACACGCGACGAACAATTTGAACGCCGAAACGTCATTTTACCGGAACCCTTTACTGCAGTTAATTTGGGCAGTTTGCCTTTCTAAAATATTTTGGTCTTCTTGCACTCCCGTAGTGTTGTCATTTTTTTCAAGATGGCCGCAGGTGGCAGCTGATCTACCTATATGACTTTTTAAAAATCTATTATCGATTATTAAGAACAAATTGGTGTATATATATGAAAGGATATATATTTAAATTATATGTCGTATTTTAATGCAGCATTCAAACGGGAAGAATGACATTTATTTACGTCACCGGACGACGTTGGCGTACGTATGCCACCTGACTACTGGAGTGCATTTCTTTATCAAATTTGAAAATATCAGGCATTTAAGTCACCATGACTGAGGTACAGCGAGAGGACGAGCTCCGTCCCGTGCCACGAGAACAGGCCATCCTGGAGAGCTTCTTCACCCAGCTGGGGATGTTCTCCTTCGACAGGGCCAAGGACTACGTGGAGAAAGAGAAGGACAACAGCAAGAGTGCAGGGGCCATCTGGGCCGCTCTGCTGGCGGCCCTCGCTCACTGTGCCGCCGCAGAGAAAGCCTACCACAACATGACATTCCTCGGACAGAAGCTCGGTAACGTGTTTAACCGATGGGTTATGTATCGCAGGTGTCATGCTAAAAACAGTTTCCCTTGCCAATCTTGATCTGTTGCTTCTACTAAAGGAAAATAATAAAAAATATATTAAATAATATAATAAACTATTAAACCAAGGATGGTGGGGTTATTTTTTAGAAAGTTCTAGAAAAGGTGAAAGAACGGTATGGTTTCAGTTGTTTCAGTAGGTAGACAACAGATGGCGCTATAAGCACTTGGATGATAAATACAAGTCAACCATTTTCATCTGATCATTACGTCATGTTATATTCCCCTCCCCCCGCCCTTGCAGGTGGCCAGTCCTTCTTCAGCCGCAAAGACTCGATCCGCAACATCTACACCTCCCTGTACAACGAGCTGCGGAAGGTGGTGACGATGGGGCGCCACGCCCAGCCCAGCTCTGCGCCCTGCCTGGAGGACCTGCTGTCCCACCTCTCGGAGCAGCTGTGCCACTTCGCCCAGGCCCGCATGGAGATGGCGGACCTGTACGAGAAGATGCACTCGCTGGGCGCCCAGAAGAGCGTCAACTCGGAGGAGCTGGTGACCACGTTGGAGACCGTCCTGCAGAAGTACAGCTCCAGGTGAGACCCCCACCCCCGTGGTTCACAATCACTTACAATTGGGTAATTTCACAGACGCTTTTATCCGAAGCGACTTACAATGAGTACAATTAATATTAGTATTACAAGGAGAAGGGTTAGGCATCTTGAAGGGTTAGGCATCTTGCTCAAAGATGCTTACAGGCAGGCCAACTCCAGGGCTCGAACCCATGACCTTTCAGGTAAAAGATGGAGCTGATTAGGAATAGATTGTGTGGTAGAAAAAGATGAAGAGATGCATTGGAGAAGACCAGGAAGGACAGAGACGCTATGGTGTGGTGAGCGGGAGGATATTCTGCTGACTACAACCAACACAGGACTAGCCCAGTGTCCCCGGGGACGCCCGAACCAGCCAGCTTGAACCCGTTTCCTGAAATAGGTGTACGAGCTGGGTACAAACACCCTGTAGCAGGTCACGGTCTGACGCAGCACGCTCCAGCGAGAAGGTGGCTGCTCAGCCTGCAGTCTTCAGTGTCCCGGACAGCCTCAGAAAGCTCTCGGTATGTTTCCCTCTCTCCCTGCTACGAAGCGGGTAGGAGTACTAACTCAAAGGTGAACTGAGCAACGTTTTACAATTACAATGAGGTCATCCAGTATAGGGGAGGCTTTTATCCAAAGCCACTTACAATGTGTACAATTACAAGTATTGCAAGGCATCTTGCTCAAGGATGCTTACAGATTGGCCAACTCCGGAGCTGGAACCCACGACCTCCCGGCTGGGAGTTGAACACCCAGACCACTAGACTATCCTGCCCCTGCAGTGTTTTTGTCCTGCGTACAGACGCACGTACAGTACTGTATATAAGAGAGACGATTGGTTGTGAGAGAGAAAGTACCTGATACATGCACAGCTACCCCCCGCTGTCTCAGCATTGTAACCTCCTCCCTTCATCATGTGTCAGCATTGTACATGTGCCCCCTCTTTATCTTGATTGATTACCATTGTAAACTGCCTTCTCTGTATCTAGACCCCTCTCTACACCAGTAGTAAGACAGTAAATATCATTAGATGCCTTTTCTTCCTCATATTCAAGACAAGAAGGACTTAGAGCTGACCACTAATGCTGCCGTCTTCCCTCTAGGTTCCACCACCCCATCCTGGGCCGTGTGGAGGAGAGCTTCCAGACAGAGGTGGACGTGGTGACCCAGCTGCTGCGTTGCCAGGCCCAGGTGTCGGAGTGGTGCTTCCTGCCCGCCCTGCTCAGCCTGCACAGTGCCAACTCCAAGCTGGCGGCGTGGGGCCAGCTCCTCCAGCGGCAGAAGGAGACGCGCAAGCACCTGTTCGGGGGCCAGTCCCAAAAGGCGGTGCAGCCGCCCCACCTGTACCTGTGGCTGCAGCGCTTCCAGGCCGCCCTGATGGCCAAGTTCAGCTTCTATTTCCATGAGGCGCTGAGCCGGCAGACGGCGCCGGCCGACATGAGAGCCCTGACGGCACGCACAGTGCCCGACTACCACGGCAAGATCTGCTCCTTCGTCCGCAAGCACGACGCCCACAACGTGTCGCTGGTGTTTGACAACCGCGGCTCGGACAGCTTCCAGGGCCACGGCTACCACCACCCGCACTCGTACCGCGAGGCACCCAAGGGCGTGGAGCAGTTCCCCGCCGTGGTGTCCCTGCCGTCGGGCGAGCGGCCCCTCACGCACTGGCCCAACGTCATCATGATGATGGGCGACCGCGCCGCGGAGCTCAACACGCTGGACAAGGTGGTGCACTTCTACGACGACAAGGTGCAGAGCACCTACTACCTGACACGGCCCGAGCCCCACTTCACCCTGGTGGTGATCTTCGACGGCAGGAAGTCGGAGAAGGACTCGCACATCGCCGCCTTCCTGCACGAGATCTCGGGCTCGCTGCGAAACTCCAAGCCCTTCACCACCCTCAAGCCCGGGTCCAAGGGATGAAACTAGAAGCAACCTGCTTCCAGTATTGTGGGTTGACCTTTTGCACATCATTTCCTTTAGCTGCCTAAAATATTTTGGATTTTTTTTTTCTTCTTCTATAGTTTTGTCCTAGAATCAGGTTTTTATTTAAAGGGTCCAACTCTTTCTTTAACTGTGAAGTCGGGTCCAGACCAAAGATGTGTTCAGGCTGTCCCCCAAAGCCTTTTGTAGATGCGGCTGGTGCTAAAACAAGCTTCATTTATCAAGTATTTTTAACTACTTTGCAGCATGTGAGATTTTTAACATTGTTATCCTCTTTATTTTGAGCTTTACTTGTTGCTGTTTATTAAAATGAAATTCCGGGGTGATTGATGTTGTACCTTTATGATTCCAATGTTTCTGTGTGGAAAATAAAAAGATTGCTTTATATATAATGCACTTCTGGTCTTAGAAACTTTCTTACATAAATACAGACGGCAAAACATTCAGTTAAACACAAAATGTAACATCTAAAAACACATCCATCCTCAAGAAAACACTGAGTCACTTTATGCTTGAATGCTAATTTATTCAGGTTGATTTATATATAAATACAACACATCGATACAGTTCATTTTGGCTATATGAGCTCGTCGTTAGACGGCTCAGTTTTAAAATACTGCAACACTAAGACAAAAACCATTTCCTTTATCATCAAACACATTCAGAGAAACCTTCCTTGTAGTTAAAATGCACCAACATGTTATGATGCTACATGCCAAGTACACAATCCTATACATCAAAGTGCAATGTCACAATGGGTTAATGCTAGAATTTATAATTCAGTAGACTACTAAACACTTTATGATTATTTCATTCGGAGTGCTGCTGTTCTTCGTTCAGGACATGCGTGGGTGGATTCACAACTCCCCAAAATAAGACAAGAATAAAAAAAGGCACTTTCACATATACACACACACACACACACACACTCACGGACACACAGAGACAAAGATGAACATCCATAACCCGTCCCAGCAATATATGCCACCACGCACACACACACACACAAGCGTACGCATTAGATACCAGCCTAGTTGGAGGCCACATTCTGTGTGCTGTTCAAGTTTTTGTGGGCATTCGACACAGAGCCCCACCCTGTTAGCTTACTGTGGATTTAAGGTTAATTAGTGACTTCAGTGAAACAACCATTAAGACTTTTTTTTAAGGACACACACACACACACACACACACTCAACTGAGTGACATGCTTTTTACACACACAGTCGAAAAACTCCCAGGAAGGAGCGCACATGCACACACACACACACACACACACACACACACACACACACACACACATCCCCACCTTGCACGTGTTCCGGAACTCAAGGCAAGCATGAATAATCTATCATCTATTTCTATTCTAGTGCTTTAGCACCTAAAAGGGGGACAAAACAAGCAGGCGGGGCACGCACCCACACACACGCACACGCACTCACACCAGCGGCAAATAAATCATACACACATCCCATTCCAGAAGTCCAAGCTCCTATCTCTCTCTCCACCACTAAACCATCACAGCCTGTCTGAAACTGGTCTGGGTAAGGTTCCTTTTAAAAGAAGGCTATTAAGTTTAGCGAGTGTTAATGTCAACGCAGCGACATAACAGCCCACCGAACATTCAATAAACGGCGGAACAGTCGTTAAATACTGTAAAACATTCATTAATTAGCTGAACATTGGCTAAAACAACGTGTGAGTTTGTCACCGACACGCTCAAGAGGTTCGGTTTGAGGTGTAGTGAGATTAGCAGCTGAACCAAGCAAAAAAACAAAACAATAAAATGTAAACAAATGAAACATCGTCCTCTCCGCTAAAACTGTGTGAACCCTCCTGGCCTCCCAAAAAGACAATCTTCACTCTGCAGTGTCGTCCTTTAACCCACCAAACCGCCACACCACTCATTACTGTACAGATAGAGAAGCCAATCGCAATTAAAAACAACAGCAGCCTTTTATGACAGGCCCGTCTTCGCTGAGTCTGTCTTTTTAACAGCACAGCCAACGTTCACGTCACTGAAACTACACTGAACTGGAGCCAAACTACACGCCCTCACGTATCTGAGTAGATCTCTGGATCCTCTCCTCTTGCCAGCACTTCCGTTAAGCTAACCTTTGATAAATGCTTCGATACATGGAGAAAGTAAACTCCTACACACCAAAGAGAGAACACACCAACCTGACAACACATAAATATCATATCATATATCATGTCATATATTAGATTTGTATCATTATTATTATTATTACTACAGTAAAACCCTTTTTGTTTGTCCTACCGTTTCTACCCTCATTTGATTATAAACAGTAAGCGTTACCCTGATCTCCTCTTCTGGCCCAGTTTTGGCCCGGGTCGGCCTGATTGGGCTTGGTTTGGCTCACATGGTGCACGATTTGTCCAGCGGCGGGGGCAGGGGCGGGGTGCTGCTTTTGGGCGGGACGACCGGTTTGGGTCTAAGCGCAGGGGGCCGCAGGGGTACCCCCACACGAGCGGCTGCCACGGGCTTGAATGTCCCCAGGGCATCGGGGGAGGGGTTGGCGGGTCGCGGAGGTCCAGGGGGGGGGCCCGGGAGAGGGCTGATGGGGCTCAGGGGGCTGAGCGGACTCGGCGTGCCGGGCGTGCTGGGCGTGCTGTGGGGGCTGGGCGACTCGGAGGAGCAGGCGGTGGGCGGGCCGTTCTTCACCTGCTCCAGGGTGTCCAGGACCACGTCCGGGGCGGGGCGGCAGCCCCCCCGCTCCAGCTGCCTCAGCTCCCCCAGCACCACGCTCACCGTCTCCTCCATGTCCTGGACAGGGCAGAAGAAGGGGGGATCATCCCACCAACTGGCCCCACTTTATATTAAGCAGTAAGCATTCCATACAGCCTCTTTATGAATCACATACAGTCGGTTAGCGGACTATCCTACTGTATGTGCTTCATAGTGGTTCGACTCCCAGCCAGAAGGTCGTGGGTTCGAGCCACGTTGTTGGCCTACCTGCAGGCACCCTTGAGCAAGATGCCTAACGCGTCGCTTTGGATATAAGCGTCCGCTAAATGACCTCATTGTACTGCAAACATATATGTGCTTTATAGCATCAGTAACTACAGTATATCATGTGACATGTATAAATAATGTCAGGGGTAAATAAAGGTTTACATAAAGCCTTCATGAACGTGGATCACGTCACAGTTATGCTTATTACTGCTGACACGTAGCTTTCATAGAGGCGTTATTAAAGATACGATAAGCAACACTTAAAAGAGGCGATATTAAAGATACGATAAGCAACACTTAAAAGAGGCGATATTAAAGATACGATAAGCAACACTTGCTTATCGTTATTAAAGTGAATAGAGTGTCAACGGGTATGTGCATATTTACCTTTACCTTTAGCATTCAGCAGACGCTTTTATCCGGAGCGACTTAAAGTACACTAGTCAATAGCCGAGTATTTCGTACACCGGTTATCATAGCAAACGACATTCTGTTAGAATAATGACAAAACACACATTACCTAATAACATACCACTCAATCCTCACAATAATTGCTAACAGCTTAAATACGAGCAAAGTGCTTAAATCCTCTAAGAGTTGATCCTAACATAGAGCAGAAGAGGGAAGAGAGATTTAGAAGCATCATCGATATCACCACGTATGTGTGTGTGCACCTGTGCCAGGGTGTCGGGGTCCAGGGGCCGCGAGCGGTGGGCGTCAATGAAGCCGTGCTGACCGCTGCAGGAGCGGCGTATGGGCGTGTCCTCGGGCCGCCGCAGCGAATCGTGGCGGCTTACCGTCATGGTGACGGCAGCCGCGGAACGCCGGCGGCGCTCTGGGCTGTCCATGGGCGGGGTCATGCCCTGGCCCCGCCCCAGCAGGAGCTCGCGGGGGCTGAAGTGACCCGTCACGGGCGGGGAGCTCCTCTCCAGCGCGCCGCCGTTGCCGTGGCAATGGCCGTCCGTAGAGCGGCCCAGCGGGCGGCGGAACAGCCCGTCGGTCCGTTTCCTCCTGTGGCTGGGGTGAAGACGTGCGCACGTTAGCATTAAGGTGCTACACCCCTCCAGTGTGAACCCCATATGTCAGCCACAACTGTCCATGCGAGCCTAGGAGCTCCGAAGGGGAAGAGCGGGGAACGAATGCATGTGTGGGAAGGCCGTGCGGGGTCTGGTTGTCGCTGGTTTCAAACAAAAAGGGGAATTTACGCAACACAAATCATGTGTGCCTTTAATAAATATGATGTAAAACCATGAAATGGGATTCTAAAGCCTTTAAGTGGTACTTCGTTTGGCATGAGAGGGTTGTGTCATTTTTGACTGGTTATATCACCAAGTTATTCCACATAACGTCCACGCGCCCTCCCGTTACAAAGCCTGCCTTCGATGAAGAATGAAGACTTTGTAAGCCATGTTTGATACCCAGCGGTCAAATGGTCAGGTGGGAGGCTTGTGTCTTACATGACGGACCTGTTGTAGGTCTCTGCGGGCCTGATGTCCGTGGGGGAGCTCAGCTCGCTCCTCGACCGCTTGTCCTCGGTGCTGCTGCCGCCGCCGTCGCTGTCGGCTTTCTGACTAAGCGTGTCTGACATGGAGTCACCCCTGCGCACGCACACACACACACGCACACACACACACACACACACACACACGCCAACCAATCAGGACTAATCACTCACACTGCCCCTGGAAAAGAGTGAGGCTAACAACCCGCCCAATTATCAGTTAGCCAATCAATAGCAAATGGTTAGTGACTTCATCCGTCAATAAGGCTATCTAACAGGGAGCACAAATATGCTAGTTCCGCTAGTCAATGACTCCAATGAGCCGCAATTACTGTTATTCCTCTAAAAGGTTCTAATATATACCTAGAGGGTTAGATCACAGCCATGGCATAGTCTGGCTTCCATATTCTGTTCTCCATCCTTAAAAACCTTCCCGTTGTCTGTTCCTATTGATGTACCTAGCACCACATCTAGCTCTTATCTTGTGTAACCGTGTACAGGGAAAAGAGGCCCTGATTGGTCAGAAGTCTCCGGGCGCCTGGCAAAATCTAAATCGACATATATATAGACGCAGGGGCTATCAACCAGAGCAGATATTGTCACAGACGCAGGGACTCACTGATAGCTGTCTATGGCAAATTACACTTTTATTTATAGCTCTAAAAATCCTACCTACAGCACCTTTAAGTAACTATGTAGAACTTATTCAATGACTGCTAATGTAACAGATCCCTTTGCTAACTCTGATGGCGTTCGTTGACAAATGTAGTAATTGTTACAGTATGTAGGTATTTGTAGTAATTATAAGTTGCTTTGAAAAAAAAATAAAAAGCGAAATGACAAAAAGCGAAATGACAAAAACATAAATGTGCGACTCTGTTTGCAGTTTACGTCATAACCTCAAATTCATCCCACGGACCAAACCAATCCATACAGTAGCATCAAACAGTCATTTATACAGTAACCGAAATGTGATTTGATTGGTTGAATACGAACTGCATTCAGCTCACATGCTGGACTTGTGATACAGTAAAACACATGAGGTAATTAATGCGCTTAGGCGTGCGTGCGTGCGATCGTGCGCACCCGCACGTGTTGGCGGCGGCGTGCACTCGCCTGTCCTTCAGCAGGATGTACTGGTGCGGGACCAGGCCACGTGCGCCGTTGTGGCGCCCCTCCCACCAGTCGTGGGACGCCCGCTGGAAGAGCTGCAGCGACGCGCCCTTCTTGAAGGAGAGCTCCCGGCCCGAGCGGCCCGCGTAGTCGAACCGCGCCACTGCATCCACCAGCTCCCCCTCTGGGAGAGGAGAGAGGGAGGGAGAGGGGAGAAAGGGGAGAGAGAGATGGAGGGATAGAGAGAGGTGACAGAGAGAGGGAGGTAGGGAGGGAGAGGGAGCGAGAGAGAGAGAGGTGGGAGAGAACAAGAGGGAGGGGGGGAGAGGGAGAGAGAGGGAGGGGGAAGAGGGAGAGAGAGGGGGGGAGAGCGGGAGAGAGAAAGGAAGTGAGAAAGAGAGATGGATAGATAGAGAGAGGTGAGAGAGAGCAAGAGGGAGAGGTGAGAGAGAGAGAGAGGGAGAGATTGGGAGATAAAGAACAGACTTGAGTATAGAGGTGACCTGGACTTGTCAATCATTCGTCCCAGAGGCAGTACCTTCCCCTAGTTTGACCAATCAGAGAACAGTTTCAGGCTGAAGAGAAAGACAATAAGGGCTTAGGTCCTACCAGCTCCCTCCCTCCCCCTCCCTCCCCCTCCCCTCCCCTCCACACACATCCAGAGAAAAGAACAGGAGGGACAGTCTCCGTGGCTGCTGTTGCCATAGCAACCAACCACCAACCAGCAACCAACCACCCTGCGGGACAGCATTTGTGCGAGTGTGCGTACGTGTTAAAGGTCAGAGGTCGCACACGTACCCTCCTCGCTGGTCTGTGTCTCTGTGCCGCCGTCAGGCTCCGCCTCCTCCAGTGCGCCGGGCTCGCTGAACGGGCTCTCGCTGTTGAAGGTGGGGGGGAGGGGGGGAAGGGGGAGGGGGGGTTAGATTCAGCACAAAACTGCTCCAGTCAGCAATAGATGGGCGCACTCTTAAAGTGGTAGTGTGTATAAAAATACAGACGTGTGTGTGTGTGTGGCATCACCCATAGGTTTGTGAAGGGACGGGTTGAAGCCAGGATGTTTGTCTTCACGGGCAGCCTAATGTGTAAGTAGCCTTCTCACGATTGGCTGGCTGGGTCATGTGACCTCTCGCGACTGTTTCCAGCATACTGTTTAAGCCTTATTATCCTCTTAACTGAACATTCATTTATAAAAACGCCCCCATCACACCAATTACAAGAAGTGTAATTAGCTTCTGAAACCCTAATTTATTATTTTGAATAATTAATAACTTGGGTTGGGTGTTTTCCCCATCCATTCATTGAAAGGCTTTTCTGCTGTTTTGAAGCCGAACACAGGTGATTTCCTGCTTGGTAAGCTATAGTATGACTATGTGGTTTCATAACATTACACACGCATAACAATCCCAACCAGAATTAGTGTTTGGTCCCCATTCAGCATGAATTCCCATTAGGATCCACAGTGTTATATTAACAGAAAGAAGCAATCTCCCCTGGGCGATACTGTGGAGACCAGTACTCACCAGTACTGGTCTCCAGTCATGCACTTCTCATAGACCGGCCCGGGCAGCTCCTTGATGTCGGGGAAGATGTTGTCGTGGTGCAGAATCACGGTCTTGACAACCTCGTTGACGTGCGCCTGACAGGCGACCTGGTCCAGCGCCTCCGGGGTCGGCAGGAGGGTGGGGCCAAACACAATGGCCAGATTCCCAGCATCCATCATGTTTTCGTCGCTGTACTGGGACAGGCTGTGCACATAAGGTTCCATTGTTTCATTTATGATTTAAAGTTCTTTTTTCTTTATGTCTTGTTGGACCTGGCTGAAATCAAACCAGGTTTTCCAGTAACAAGCATGGCCTCGAAAGGAATAACATCAAAGGTGTGCGTATATGGGTCATATTGATGAAGTGGTCCCCCCCAAAGCCCTAATAAGGCCCCTGGGTAATTTGGCAATGAGGCCGATCATTGTTAAAGGCAACCATTCAAAGCTCTGGAGTCTAGAGTACGAACGGTCGGGCCCAAATGTAGAGCAATGACCCTACTACTATTCTCAAGTGGAACCTGGTTCCACCATCATCATCCAAGCCCAGGCCCCTAAACTGGGACACTGCTGTCACTGGTTGTCAAAGCAACGATCTTAAGGGTAAGCCAGCAGCGAATCGCGAAAGCCTTTTTCTTTTGCACTTCTGCCCAGGTTTTTATATTGCAATCTACAGCAGTGTCTGCCTCTGTGACTGTTTGGTTAGGAAGTGTTTTTGAATGATCTTACCTATTTACCACGTTCATGTTTATAGATTCAAACCTAATGTTATTTGACCTAATCTTGCTCAAATAACATCCAGGTTTAGCTGTAAAACAAACTCACTAAACCATAAACTCAACCTGCTGATAAACACATACTGTACATCCAGCTGTGCCATCACGCCTGCATCACCCCCCCACTCCTCCCCATACCTGCTCCCTTGTTCTATATCTGACGGAGAGGACGTGGAGATAAGACCTTTCCGCTCTCCGCTTTTTCAGAAAGCCCTTCTCACCCGCCCTGGTGTTGAGAGTGTGTAGGCTTAAAACTCTCAAGGGGGGAAGCGGTCGAGTGCTATGGGAAAGGGCAGGCGGTTGACCTGCGGAGGACACTCACTGGTTGAGGAAGGCGAACAGGTAGCGCATCACTACCAGCGTTGCCCGGGGAACGCCCAGCAGGATCTTTCGGATGCACTGTGCTCGGTCATAGAGGTTCTCTATGCCTGACGAGAAAACACACACACACACACACACACACACACACACACTGTGAATACTGCTAATACTAACAAGGTGTGAACCACCAGAGAAAGGCCATAGTGTCTCTTTCTGAGACAATGATACACACTATGGACAGATAAAAGCAAAGAAATCGGAGAATAACAGGGAGCGTGCGTGGGCGGGATATGCGCGGAGCAATCGAGAGACTCTTTTTATCTCACAGCTGGCCAGGGGTGATTCACACCCTCTTCACGGCAGCCGAGCTCGTTCCCAATGCAAGCAACACAATTTCTGTGAGTCACATTTCAGACTCAGTTCCGAGAAAGTGTTATTACCAAGTGCCGAGACAAATTTAGAACCATTTTCCATCTTTCACAGCCGTCAGCTGACAAATGTCTGCTAGGAAATCCGGCCGACATTCAGATAACATTTTCAGGACGTTTCTTATAGCCTTTAAGATAACAAAATACAGAACTTAATTAATCCCAGAAGGGAAATTGGGTTAAGTAAAATGCAAAATAATAATAAGAATATTACAATAGTGATACTGTAAACAGTTATGTAGGCTATTATCCCCTTATCCTCTAAACAAGCTTTCCCATCGACAACACACACACAATAAAATAACTCTCTGGACACGAGTAAAAAGGAAGTGCTACTCACGGACACAGGAAATTAGGTCATTGAACCTGTCCTTGGGGAACAGGGGATTCTCCAAGCCCCTGAAGTAGAGCTTCAACACGCCAGCCACCGAGTTGATGTCATGGTTGCTCTCTTCATCAATCAGAGGGTCGTTACCTAGACCAGAGACACCGTCAATTCCCCCCCCCGACTGTCGACTGTCACTGGTTTGACCTTTACGTGACCTTCAGGACCTTACATGACTCCTCCACCTACCTCTCTCGAATGAGTTCTTGATGTCGTTAACCTCCACTTGTGACCCTGACACCCGGAAGATTCCTTGATGCTGAAGCCCTGATAGGATCAGAAGTGTGTGTGCATGTTAGACTGTGAAATTAAGGGAAGTTGTGTACAATTTTGTCAAATGGTGTCAAATCTCTCTAAAAGTATTTATTTTGTAACATGAAAACACAATGTGAGGTTTCAAAATACTTATTCACTTAAGGATGATATATGATACACGATTAACCGTTTGCATAAAATATAGTGTCCACCACAGCCCTTTACAATCAACAAAAACGTATTTCATTTGACAGCCCACAAGCTTAACTCACCATGCAGGTTAATGTAACGTATGCAGCTCTCCACAAGCAAGGGTATGGCTTTAGTTGAATCCTACAAATATTTCCAGGAGATAGACAAATAGTTTTCAGCATTTCCATGCAGGCATACACTGTAATGTGCACACATACGCACGCACGCACACACAGACACACACACACATGCATGCTCACTCAGATTCATAAAGCTCAGAATCGCTAATAAAATGAAACCCTACCTGGTGCTTGCTGTGGGAGTTTTTCCGCCCACGACTAGAATAAAGGAGAAAGGGGAGAGAGAGAGGGAGAGCTCAATTACAGGGATTTGGGAGTTCAACTGCCGGTGGTGGAAGTGAAATAACAGTATTAGACTGGAGGGAACAAAGCTCCTCCGCACGAAAAGCATGTTTCAAGTCTCACCTGGTAGTCAGCATGTCGGCCTTGTACCCTACAGACAGACAGACAGACAGAGACAGGCACACAGACAAGCCTCAGAACCATAAACTGTGTGTATGACCCCATACAGAGAAAAAAAATTATAGTA
Organism: Percopsis transmontana; assembly: GCA_025447815.1. Lineage (NCBI taxonomy): Eukaryota > Metazoa > Chordata > Actinopteri > Percopsiformes > Percopsidae > Percopsis > Percopsis transmontana. The sequence goes on from JAOEHI010000016.1 coordinate 2,364,390, forward strand.
TTTTTGTCCTGCTGGGTAAATATATTTACATATTTTACATATTTGAACATAATGAGGAGCCGACAGATCCGCGACAAAGCATGTCTGACACTCCTCTCTACTCCCTCGCCTACAGAGCTCCTAGGCTCAAACCGCTCTCTACCCTTACAGACCCTTTAATCGACAACTGTGTTTCAAAACAGAAACATCTGAGCTGGAGCAGACATTCGAGGCCCTGGAAAGAGTGTTTAATAAAATTTAATAAAATGCGCGTTTCTTTATTCAAAGGTATTTTTATTACCATGATCTCAGCTAGTGTTCGTGTGACCTCATTTTTGGGGAGCATAGCTAAAACAGCAGAGAATAAGAAAGAGAGAAATATAGGGAATAAAAGATAAAATATCTGACCTTCAGCTATGGCTTTCTTCAGTATGTCATGTTTGGCCTGGAGCTTGGAGATGAGGTTACTTCCCTCCAGATATTCACGGAATTTCTGAGGATGGAGAAAAACATAAAATAACCCACAGTTGTACCTACTAGTTGTCCTAAACTAATTTGAACTAAACACAGAGTAGTAACTGGCATATAGTTAATTAGGTCATTTAGCAGCCACTTATAATTTAAATCGACTTACAATGAGTACAATCAGAAACATTATAAAGTACGCACAAAAAGTAAGGAATTTGTGTTTGGTAGATTATTTCTTTGTTGTAAAGAAAAGCTGTTTGGTATTGTCAGATATGATTTAGCACATTTTTCATGGGCGCAACCCACATACTCAGCTCTGCTGCTCATCCCACAAATGCATGTTCCTTACAAATGTGGCACCAATTAAAAAGGGAAATAATCAGGCCTTCCAATGGTATAAGATTTTTTGCCAAGAAGCATTATTACAACAAAGAACTAATCTACCAAACACAAATGTCCTTACTTTTTGTGCGTAGTTTAGAAGAGACAGACCACTTAAAGAATCTTGAATAGAACTCTATGGGAGAAGTCCGTAACGCCGTTGTATGCACATACGGACGGACTGGCGGAGAAACCGAGCAAAATACGCTACTCCTTTCAGCCCTGAGCGACATGCACGCTATTCTTATCTATTAATGAATAAACGCATGAACGACACAGTCGTTATACTTGAAACTGTGGACTAAGTGTGATTATTCCACTAGACTATCCTGCCTATCTATCCTGCCTATAATAAATGAAAACAGCCAAAACGCTAGAAACACACACACACACACATACACCCCTCCCGGATGCACTCATTCTGCTGCTGCTCTTGAGACAAGGAGTCATTTTTTAGTTCATTTTAAAACAATAAAAACAATTCTCCACGTTAACAATCCCAGTTTCCCGTGGTATATACTGTATGTATGTGTGTGTGTGTCTGTGTGTGTGTGTGTGTGTGTGTGTGTGTCCTCACAGTGAAGTAGAAGAGCTCCGTCTCCTGCTGGTTGGCCCTCCTCTTGGCCAGGCTTGGCTTGTTCAGGTAGCCGTCGGACACGCTGGACTTGACCGACTCGGAGGAAGGGCTGTGGGTGAAGCTCTGGGACACGTCCGAGTCGTCCAGCACCGTCATGTCCTGCAGCGTGGTCAGGGTGGCGCCCCACGTCTACTTCACCTGAGGGGGGGGGGGGACCATTGGACAGGAGGATTATAAGGGCGGCGCGAGAAGCGCTTAGAAGGGTAAGC
>JAOEHI010000016.1:2373231-2385891 GCA_025447815.1 Percopsis transmontana
CCCCCCCCCTTCAGTTCCACATCAAATCTTGCAATATGCCTCCAAATAAGCATACGTGTATGATCCTCACTGTCGCCCAGTGATTCCTAGAGCAGGTTCTTTTTCAAGAACCGTCTTTTTTCCCCTCTCTCTCTCTCTCTCTCTCTCTCTCTCTCTCTCTCTCTCTCTGCCTCTCTCCCACAGCAGTGAACGAGTGTGCGCGCTGCCGGTGCGTCTTGGGACGTCCACGTCGCGCTCACTGCACCAAACGGGAGAGCCCCTCGGTTTCTGCTGATGCTGCAGCACCGAGAATTGGCTCGGGCTCCCTCGCCGTGCCCGTGATGTGTTCGGCTCCCTCGCTCGCACCACCGTAGTGCTCGTGCCGAGCGGAATAACCGTACACCTGCTGGAACGCAGCCGCGCGCACGACCGTGAGAAGAGTGAAGCTGGTACCGTTTTCGATTTGGTTTTTACTCGCGTACGTCCCGTTTCGTCCAGCATGATTTTAAACTGCCTGTCAAGAGATTTTCTCAACGGGGGCTCGAAACTCGTCGATACCTCCCGATCGACGCTGAAAACATACACCAAGAGAATACCGTGGATGTTGACAAAGGCAACATAAGTCTATCAATATTTCACACCATCTCGTACTTGTACAGAGCACTATAAAGGGATATCCACCTTAAAACAAAGCTGGGGGCGCACAGTTACTGCTTCGGTGGCTGGGGGACGTTACTTGTGCATGCTGCCTCAGGTAAAATGTTTATTTTCGTTTTAGTTTTTTTGTTGTTGTTATAATTGATGACTTAAACTAACATGTTATTTGTGTGAATGTGTCGTTGCTGCCCAGAACTCGAGCGCCTTTGCTCAGTGTACATTGGAAATAGATTAAAGCAATGTGGGGAAAATGCGGGTGGTGTTCGCAGAGAGGGTGGGCAGTGAAACTGCAAACTTGAATACTGATGTATGCGGTAAAAAAAAACAAAAAAAAAAACACACTGTACATTCGGTATCCAACTGTATTCAGCCGCATGGTGGACTAAATGTCAATTTTGACTGGATTATTTTTGTGCTCCACCCTGTCTGGCAATATAGGATATTGTTCTTTGTGTAACCTGTCATAAACCTAAAACGGCTGTAATGGGAAATATATTGCCGTAATAACATTTTATCACCTTTTTTTGTGTCCAACTAGGTGAGAGGCGAGGGAGGGGCATTTCTCAGGTAACGAAGCGATGGTCAGCTTGACGGGAATGGTGAGGGAGCCGCACTGAGGGAGCGCCTGCAAGCGCCTGCAAGCCCCTGCAGGAGAATTGGCTTCAGAAAGAGGGGGTCAATAGCCTACTTACTGGATGTCTCTTAAAGCGGGCTGAAAGGACCAGCTTAACTCCTGGACCGTGGTTAGCCCAACCGCAAGGATGACAGTGGTGGCCGGAGATAACATGGATGAGACCTCGACATTGCCGGGGCATCCGCAAGACACCTACCCCCCCGACCATGATGACCACGACTGCTGCGAGCGGGTGGTCATCAACATTTCGGGGCTCCGCTTCGAGACGCAGCTGAAGACGCTCGCCCAGTTCCCCGACACGCTCCTCGGCAACCCCAAGAAACGAATGCGCTACTTCGACCCACTGAGAAACGAGTACTTTTTCGACCGGAACCGCCCAAGTTTTGACGCGATCCTGTACTACTACCAGTCCGGGGGGCGGCTAAGGAGGCCGGTCAACGTGCCGTTGGATATGTTCTCGGAGGAGATCAAGTTTTACGAACTCGGGGCGGAGGCGATGGAGAAATTCCGGGAGGATGAGGGGTTCATAAGGGAGGAAGAACGGCCCTTGCCAGAGAAAGAGTTCCAACGCCAAATCTGGCTTCTGTTCGAGCACCCGGAGAGCTCGGGGCCAGCACGGGGAATCGCAATAGTGTCCGTGATGGTTATTCTTATTTCCATTGTTATATTTTGTTTGGAGACATTACCAGAACTGAAAGAGGACCCCAGTGACCGCTTTCATACAGTGGGCAACATCACTGTATACTACAAACCAAATATTCTCACAGACCCTTTCTTTGTTGTGGAGACCCTGTGTATAATCTGGTTTTCTTTTGAGCTAATAGTTCGATTTTTCGCCTGCCCCAGCAAAGCAGCATTCTTCAAGAACATGATGAACTCCATTGATATTGTGGCCATTATCCCCTATTTCATCACACTTGGCACAGAGCTGGCGGATGACCAAGATAACAAGGAGGGGAAGGGAGGGGGGGAGCAGGCCACATCTCTCGCTATCCTCAGGGTTATTCGTCTCGTGAGAGTGTTCAGGATCTTCAAGCTGTCCAGACACTCCAAGGGGCTTCAGATATTGGGGCAAACTCTAAAGGCAAGCATGCGGGAGCTGGGGCTGCTCATTTTCTTCCTGTTCATCGGCGTGATCCTGTTCTCCAGCGCGGTATACTTCGCTGAGGCGGAGGAGAAGGGGTCCTTCTTCACCAGCATCCCCGACGCTTTCTGGTGGGCGGTGGTATCCATGACAACTGTGGGTTACGGGGACATGTACCCCGTGACCATCGGAGGCAAGATTGTGGGCTCCCTGTGCGCCATTGCCGGAGTGTTGACTATTGCGCTGCCAGTCCCCGTGATTGTGTCCAACTTCAACTACTTCTACCATCGGGAGACGGAGGGGGAGGAGCAGGCCCAGCTCCTGAACGTCAGTAACCAAAACCTGGCCTCGGACACCAACTCCAGTCGCCGCAGCTCGTCTATCATGAGCAAGTCCGAGTACATGGAGATAGACGAGGATATCAACAACAGCATTGATAACTTTAGGGAGGCAAATCTCAGAACTGCCAACTGCACGGTGCCCACCCAGAACTGTGTCAATAAGGGGAAGCTGCTGACTGACGTGTGAGCTTTGGGCGTCATTTGGGGGGACCTCAGGTGACATTACAGCACCACTGTAAATACTGTAGAAAAATGCTCATCGATGCGTTTTTTGCATTGCTTTATTACATTACAACAACACGCAAAAGGGAGAAAGTGGAAACAAGTTGAAAGCAATTAAGAAATTAACGAGGATTGGCTTTTACCGTAAATATTTCATCGAATTCAAAGTGGAACTTCTAATTGGGAAAAATGTATGTCTCTATATGAGAGACATATAGCTTTTACAAAACTTCAACGAAGAAAAGCCACTTTCAGATTGTAAGACTCGCAGAAAGGATTTTCATGTTGGGAAGAATGTTTTGCGTGGATTAACTACAGGGGAAAATGTCAGCACTGCCTTGCACAAGAGCCACGGCAGACGTCAACCAGTGTTCTTTCCGAGGCACCTTAACAGAATTAAAATAATAAGGGTGCCGAGCCTTTTTCACGAAATGGTGGCTGAGGAGGTTCTCTTGTGGAGGACATCTGCACTGCTGCTAAAGGCTATATGTTCCCTGTATCACACTCGGGTTACGCATGCTGAAAATCTTTTATATTGGCATGCGCGAGACATTACCTCATTTTTATTCATTTCCTAGCCCTATCCTTTTGTCTTCTCATGTTGGCTGTTGAGATTTTATTTTCTCATACATTTTTCCTTTCACCAAAAGTGCACTGTTTTTTTTCGTTTTCAGTTGTGAATTATTTAGGAGCATTGAAGTGCTGAATGTGAAAAAAACCTAAGGAAACAGGAAAACATTTTTGAACATGGCATGTCAAAACATTAAGCATTATGGCCTACTTAGCTACGGTACTATGTATCCTAGTGTACTCAACGCATGACGTCAGTATTAAATTGCTTGCGGTTATGGAGGGACCTTGGGAACTGTGGACAATTGGCCTCATCATTGTCAAACTAAGGACAGGATGGTGCATGACAGAACAACTGTACAAATAAGGGAGGCAGACAAATCTTCAAAACAAAACAAGAAGACATCTAATTCCTAAAAAAAAAAATTTCATATTTAAAAACCTCCTTCTTTCCTTTATTAAGATTTTTATAATAATTGATTGCATGGACTTTTCCAGAACTGGGGATCTGAATATCATGTGAATTGTGACTCCATTTTACATTTGATTTCAGAGTGTTTATGGTTTCAAAAAAAGATATAGAAAAAAATATTATTGAACAGTTTAGAATAACAAAAAATATTTTCTAGTGCCTTTAACCCCCATCTCATAGGATTTATAAAAGTGCCTCCCTGTACAAAAACTACAAGCTGAGTGTGTGCAATCTTTCTTTACCTGCCATAAGATGCACTAATATCTGCACATTTGGAAGAGGGATACAGTCTAAAATGTAATATTCTGCGGCCAGATCAATACAGTTGTTGAAAATGGGCATGACATAGTGCTAACATAATGCGATTAAGAGAGACATTTGTGAAGGGTAACAGTGTTGACGGTAGTTAACAACAAAATGCTGAATTCCCAAGAATTCAACATAAAACTTACAGTATTTGTCGCGTGTGTGTACTGAAGTGCTATGATCACTTTGTACATAGACCTCCATGCTAGCTAGCCATCAACAGGAAACATCACCAAGTACCAACGAGATGTATTCAGCAGGTCTGCAGCGCTTGATCAGAGTAATAGAACCGCTTCGCTTTTGTGTTTATACAATGCGCCTTTATGTTGGGTTTGCCTACCTCGGCGTGCTTCTGGCCTGACTGCTTGTGTTCAACAGTGTGTCCTCCTTTTAATCGCTAAAATCCAATAACCCTAGCCCCTTTCGTCAGCTTCTAAATAGACTTAAAGTATATTTTATTACTGTGTATCGTAAGAAAAGAGGAAACGATTATTAACCATTGCCATCATATCTTTCACTTACACTATTTGCGGAATATCGAGGTGCATGCTAATCACTTACAGTACAATCTCACAGCTATGCGAAAAGAGCCACATCTTATTAGCATTCTGGAATGCTTCATTAAGGCTTGCATTGTCCCACGTCTTCAGCCTTGAAATAATGTGTTTTGCCACTTGTATGGTAGTTTTGTACAGGAATATATTTAACCTGACAACAGTGGAAGCTGCGTACAGTATGTCCCCACTTGAACACCCCTACGCAGAGCATCAAGCGATCCAGTATTCATCTCCACATTATGCTAACCACAGGCATTAGTCACCCTGCATGCTAGCAAAATGGCGCTGCTACAGTAACGTTTTTGGGGGGTGGGGAAAGGGTCTCTGCCGTGAAGTGAGAGAATTGCTTTGCTTGGGCACTTTGCCTGCGAAGACAGACTGTTTGACATGGGACAGAACAGGCCTTCTCCCTCGCTTTAGCTGAAAAGGACACAGGGTGGATCTTTAGTGTCGACCTACTCGAAGCTGTCCAATCATATGACAGGCGGTCGAGTGGAAATAATGCTGGTTTGTGGACAAATACAATACATGCTTTTGTATTTGACTGTCAATATAAACTGCTTCTTGTTGCTACCTAAAAACAACTAAATTAATGAATAATTAGTGTTACTCATGCCAAATGCAAGTGTTTCCACAGTTATAATCATACATGTGTTTATCTCCAGAAAACAAATACTTTTTATGGAGTATTTAAGTGTTGTTAAAAGGTATATATTTATTTCAACTTGTGATTTCTTTTCTTACTTGCAGCACTTATACTGTACATTAATAGAACAAAAAACATATCTTCCTAGCTAGATCATTTAATAATTCACTATAATTCCTCCCTGTGCCACCAGCTAACAGCATTTACTGCATGACTGTCAAACAGAGACTGCTTTTTGTGAACAAGACAACATATATCAGCAAATGGCAAGGGCTGCCAATTAATCATTTTCTACCTATACACGGTATGTGTATGAAAAAGACCTGCCAGTTGTTATAGCAAGTTATTATGGCAGCTAATCCCTTTCTTCCTAGAAATTAACAGCAAATCATTATGATATGATACGATTGTGTACACTGTGGTGTTCTAGTACTATGAACGTTTATGACATTTCACAATTTATTTTTTAAAGGAGTTTTTAAGTACACTCACTTACAATACATGTAAGTGAGTGTACTGGCTGAGTCATATAGTACCTCAATTTCTTTAGGTCTACGGTAAAAACTGCCATGTGGAGAAAATCCCTTTAATCAAATTTCAGGCATCAGGCATGTGAAAGGTGCTACTGTATGTGTAACGCATACAATAGGTCCTATAGGAAGAGTATTTACAGTTATAAGTAGATGAAATAATTATCTTTTTTGTGTGTGTGCGTGTGTGTGTGTGTGTGTGTGTGTGTGTGGGGGGGCTCATTTAGTGACAACAAAATGTTAACAACTTTGTTTCTCGTTGTAATTTTAACATTTTGGAAGACAACATGACTAGGGGACCAATTTTCTTTTTATATAGAAGTTATTTCATATGTGGATGGAGGCCAGAAGTACAAGGGGTGATATACAAGATTCTCCATTCAAATGAAGCATACAGTATTTTGTAGGAAAAGATAATTTGTGCGGAGGCTAAGGATTTTACAATTAAATAAAGTAGAATTTCTCACTGCATACTACTTTGTACATAAGCATCAAGTTTCGTATGCGGTACAGTGGCTGGGGGTACATTCAGCAAAATATAGAAATGATTTTACAATAACCCACATTGTGCATATCAACAACTTTAGTAAGGCATTATTATTATTATTATTATTATTATTATTATTATTATTGTTATTATTATTATTTTAAATTAAGTGTTTCTTATAGCTATAGTTTAACTATGACTGGCAAAATTATAATTTGATTACAATGATAGCCATTTTTAATGCTTCAGAGATTTCCATATTATATGTGAGCCAAAAGCCATTATTGCAGTGCTGATGCATTGAGGATTTTTAAAGAGACACACATTATTTTTGGGTGCAGAGGGTAATCAGGTGAAAGGAAATCAGCCCTTAAAAGCGTCATCGTATCGACAGCTTACATCATATTGTGGTGTGTGTTAGACTACATTGCCGGGTGACATTTCATGGTGGAAAAATGTTGCATGGTTGAAGGAAGGCTGCATGATAGATAACATTAAAATAAACCTGTGCTGGCAATGTGAAATTGCTTATACCAGCTTTATTTATCATAGTTACATGCAGTTTGTCCGTTTTGAACAGATGATAATTATGAATATATTCCATCTCAGTCTGTGAGACTGGGAATCTTACTCCTGGAACCAAATTAAAAAAATAAAAAACAGTCTTCTACATTCTGCTGGACATTGCTAGGATCCTGCCTGTTGTTACACTGCCGTGTATGCCGTCTATTTTCAATCAGGATTCTGCTACCGTATGCAATGTTTGGCATTGTTGGCAAGGCACAGTCTGTGACCTATGCAGGGGTAGTCTTTGTTTACCGTATCTGTCTATTATGTTCTCCGTCATGTAACAACCATTTCAATAAATTTCTAAAGATATATTCTTGGGTGTTTGCTTATTGTTGGGAGTGAGTTCATTTCAGGAACAGCATGAAATCTTTTCTTATCTTATCTTTTGGGCATTTTTAAACAGCAGTCATCGTCAAATAAGGCTCATTTCTAGATAATGAATGATTGACAAGTTTTAAGAAATTCCTATATTTATTCCTTGTGAATTAATATTTAACAAGATAAACAATATTTTAACTTGAGTGCAGACATAAAATAGTTGATTTAGTGTGACAGTAATGGATTCTGTGCCTTGTACAACAGGCTAATAGAAACAACCACTTCAACCACTGACTAAACTCTGAACCATTGCTGCCCCCCCCCCCCTTCTAATACCCGGAAATATAGTTAGTTTGTGGAACAGACATATTCTTTTATAAGGAATAGTCAGTATAAATACCACCATTGCTTAAAGGTTATATTCAAGAAGAACATTTGGCAAAATCATTACATTTTCAAAGCCAAAAGTATATTATTCCCGCCTTCAGAGATCAAATACCATTCCAAAACATGGAGAGATTCCTTAAACCCTCCAGGTGAAGCAATTATCGTACAACACTGCTTCCTGTATAGCTGTGACCTCTCCAAAATGGCGGAAGGAATGTGAAGCGGTCGCAGATTGTGGTCAATTCCTCCGTCTGCCCCTGTGTCAGAACGTTGTGACCCTCTTTAGGGCACGCCACTATCCACTATCAGAGCTCCGTTAGCACTGACCTGAGACCCGTGAAACAGCTGTGCGTGGAGCTCAGCGAGGCGTTGAAAGACGCTCAAACCAATCAGAGACTAGATGTGCCGTTCTCTTTTCTGTCGCTCAGACAGACACGCCGATGAATCAAGTTCAAAAAGTCAAGCGTGCTGTATGGAAAAGGAAATTAAGTAAAACAGCCTACAGAAATTACCCTTAAAGAAAAACCGCACATGAATTTCACAAGTAAAGTTATCCAAGCGCATAAATGGTAGGTGTTTGTTGTTTGGAGGAGATTACAAATCCTAAACAATGAACAGCCGAGGAAAGTCACGAAACCGCTAAGGAGTAATAACCCTAGTACTGAATAGTGCTAATAGGAGTAGAAATGGTTGAATCATCTACATATGTAACATTCTAATTATATGTACCACTACAATAACCATGTTATTGAAGCTATGCAACTCTATGGTATATTATTCTTTGCCTGTTAAGAATAGCCTCACTCTGAGTCAGTGTATTTCGGCCCACATAGCATTTTGGTGATTGCGCATAAAGCTTAGTGTATGTATATATATATATATATATATATACATACACTGTATTTGTACATACGAACTGCTACATACAGAACAGCCAAACGCACCACACACTCACCCACACACATCCACACCTGCAGGGGCTGTGATACACTTTAGTGAACCCGAGAGTCCTGACAATCCATTCATTGCGTTCTCTGTCCTTGAACCTCCGGCCTCTGTCCGTATGACTTTCCCCCTTTCAGCTTTTTACGCCCCCCCTATTAATCTTCCGTGGCCCCGGCATTTCCAGCCTGTCATGGCAAAGGCTTGATTGATAGACGTGGATATAGACCAGCGGAAAACAGGGAAAAGCGTGCAGGCCCATGTAATTCAAATGCTGGCCGCATCCCGCCCCATAAAACCAGCTGAGTCTAATTAGCACCAGGCCAGGTAATGTAATAGGTGAACTCAGCTGCTGTGAGTGCAACTCTGTCAGTACCTTTTACTAATCCCCACCAGGGCACCCACCTCCCCTCATGTTGGACCGGCTAAATGGACGCGGTGAGTTTCCCCGACCCTATAATCCACCTGTTTCCAGCTGCGCATCCTTTGCTATCATGGAAAAAACATACGTGATCAAACCCAGGCTGCTCCCTAGTCCCCTGAGACAGACAGACAGACAGACAGACAGACAGACAGGCAGGCAGGCAGGCAGGCAGGCAGGCAGGCAGGCACAAACAATTAGTGGGGATTTTGACACGCATCCACTCCAACAAGACTCCTACGGTGGAGAGGCGGGCTGCTGCTGCATTATTTAAGGCCGGTTAGGAGCGAACTAGCTGTGTCACGCAGATGAACCACAGAGGACTAATAGCGTTCCTACAAAGCCCAGTTCCCTGTCTGTGAACACAGTATGGCCCTATGTACAGTATGTATGAACTTGTAAGCATGCGGAGGTGGGAGAACAGGGTTCACACGGTGTAAAGGCTAACAATGTATTAGCAACCAGCTGATTTCAGTTTCACAATTTTGTGTCCCCCCTGCTCAGCTGGTTTAGTGTACTGCACGTACTGTATGGTTTAGTGTACTGTATAGCGTATAGCCTACTTGGTTAAATATTCATACTGTATATATTTAGAGCAGGCATAGCCTACTGTACAGTAGCCTATGTTTGAGAACTGCCATTAGTTGTGCATGCACAAAAGTGATTCTTGCTCTGTGCATTTGAGGACTGCCCGCTGTGTACTATTAGCAATTAGCGGCCTTCTTTAATGAGTTCCACCCCCCCCAACAAAAAACACATCAAGCAACTGCTAATCCCTAGTATAATGTAATAATAATAATAATAAGTATAATGTGCCATGTTAAGCAAGGGGAATGTTACGTGAGCTGACTTAATAGGACGGGGCACAGTGGCCGTGAGGAGACGCAGCGGTACCCATTGGTCTCGTATCGACAGGATGGTGCCACAGTTCGCGTTTCCTGGGCTCCCCCAAGCGAGCCGCTGTTACACGCCATCCGCTCCATCGTGGCGTGAATTTTACTGCGTGTGCGTGTCAGCATTGAGCGTGTTTCGTGCATGAGAGCCAAGTAAGAGAGAGAGAGAGAGAGAGAGAGAGAGAGAGAGAGAGAGAGAGAGAGAGAGTTGGAGGAAGCAGAACAGAGGGAGACCGTGAACTGTGAAGAACAGAAAAAAGGACAAGAAGACGGAAAAGAGAAGGAGGGATGAAGGAGAGAAACTCCTGAACGACAAGATACCAGAGCAGGAGATGGAGGGCGAGAGAGGCGGGTGGCTATAGGTTTACTCCTTACATCTGACCTACCTAAAGAAAGTAAAGAAATACGAGTGGAAGAGTGTTTGAAGCGGGCGTTGTAAAATATCCCCCCTCTGAGGAAAAGACGGGGTTGCGATATACTGTCAAATCTGTATTTAACGTTTAGTGAGTACGATAAAGAGCTATGTAGACCTCTATCACACAGACTCCCAATAACATTATTCCCTACACATTGATATGTTTATTTATATATTCATTTTAAGGGATACTGTTCCATTTGTGTCTGTGATTCCCTTTGTGATAACGTAACCGCTTTGGTTGGAACCTCAACGAGTGCATGCCTCTCCCCCACACCTGCTTGCACTCCTCTCTGCACCTCCCCCTCACAGAGCTCCTCTAGCCACCGGGGGAGCAGAGTGACGCAAATCGCAGGTCCCCGGATCCCTCACACGCATACTGTATATTGGGGACTCCAGGGGGCCGCGTGCACGTAGGCGAGTGCACGTGCTCTACATCTGTGCTTTTTAAAGATTTGATGACGACTGAGAGATTAAACACTAATGCTGCAAAGGTCGTGTGCGTGTTTACAATACATGTGGAAATGAATAATAATATAGATAACGCGAGGTCTTCTATAGGATGCCTTGAAGCAGTAAGAGTACTGAAGTGCATTTTGCAACTGCTAGATATGGAGTTACCGTACTAGAAGCTAATGGGCGGCCTAAGTGCACTGCACAATGGCAGACATATGGATCTTTTCTTGAGCACGACGCACACTACAGGGGCGGAGCAACATGCGCAGCCACGCCGGGGAGGCCTGGTAGCAGAGGCAGGGACTTAGTGTATATACAGCACTGGTGAAATTCAATAGTGAGAGACCCTGGGTGTAGACATAGACCATAGGTGATGTTGCATGGTACTGTATGTGGGATTTGGTAAACGAGATGCTACCTAGGGCCCTATGAGATGTTGCTTGTGATGGAAAGCTTCATGAATAAATGACTGGATGATTTTTAAGAAGTCTGACAGAAGTCTGAGGGGAAAAAAACAAAGGCCGGTCTGGGGGATCGGCAGACCCCTGTATACCTCTCTACCAAAATTCCATTCCTCCTCGCTCCTACGCATCTCTCACCTCCCCCCCCCCCCAAACCCACACCCCCGCCGCTTTCATGTGCCGCAGGAGAGGTGGAGTGGTGCCTCGCTGTACACTTCTCTAAACCCCCCCCCCCCTTCCCATTCCCTCGCCTGGCTCTGCCGGCCCACACGGCGGTTGTGTAACGTCCAGCGGAGCGCGCTGGAGAGTGCCGTCGCTCGTAGCGGGGACCGTAGGGCAGCTGCTCAATTATTGAGAGCTCCTCCTCCTCCACCGCTGCGCCCCTATCGCTCCAGTGGAAAACCCGCCGCCAAAATCTGAAACTCACACCCCTTTCCCTCCACTTTCGCCTATATGAACTGCCGGAGGATCATTGAACTGCATCGGAAATGACCCAGGCCGAAGACTACAGCATGGCCGTTCTACGGAAGGGAACCAGTGGAGGCCACGAGGAAAGGATGCAAGAAAGGATGGAAAGGCTGTTGACTAAAGAGAGAGATGGGGGGGTGGTAGGAGACAAGAGAAGAGGTATTATAAAGGGCAGCGTGTTTAGAAGTGATGCATTTTCTCTTTCCAGCATTTCATGCTTTGGTCGTAACTGCCCTTGTGGTTAAAACACTGTTGTTTTGGTTTGAAACTCAGAGAGCGCGCCCCCCTTCCAACACCTGAGCCGGCTCACAGTCCCATCTACTCCTCCCCCCAACAGAGCTCACAGTCTCAGACCTTTCTCTACCCCTCCCCTTACAGTCTTAAGTGCACGGTTGTGTTTCCACACAAACAGTGAGCTGGGGTAAAAATCTGTGATTCCATCACATCACCCTTACAGAATATTTTTTTTTATATTTAATATAATATTAAGTGTTCCAGTGGTTAACTTATTATCATTATTATTATTATTATTGTTATTATTATTATCACAATGAACTTGGAACACGATACAGTAAATCCTAGTGTCTCAAGCAGATACATTTTCGCTTCAGTATGCGGCAGAATGCCTTGAAAACGGGCTGACCTTGAAAAGCAAGGCTTGATGATGCACAAGGTGGGCGCACACGTTGGCACAAAAGCGCGAAACGCCCACGCGAGTACACCCGTATGTATCCTCTCTCTCCCTCCCTCTCCCTCTCCCCCTCTCTCTCTCTCTCTCTCTCTCTCTCTCTCTCTCTCTCTCTCTCATGCCGACACACGGGCATGGCTCACCTAATAGCCCTCC
>JAOEHI010000016.1:2385991-2396929 GCA_025447815.1 Percopsis transmontana
AAACGCACAAGTCACATGCTTGCACTTGCTCTCACAAACAATTCTCTCGCGCTCTCTCTCTCTCTCTCTCTCTCTCTCTCTCTCTCTCTCTCTCCCTCGCTCTATGAGCTAGCTGAGTTGACTGTGACAGCTTGCCAGACATCCAAATGCATTTTCAAAGCCAGCAATGGGTGAACAACACTTTTGACGTCAGTAATCGTTACTTTCTCATCCGGGTCTTCTTTCCACTTGTGGTATTATTTACTTTGTCGAGAGCAGAAAGCTAGGTGATGGCTTAAGCGTTTTGATGCGTTATTTCAACAGGAAAGACTCCTGGAATTTGACTTTATCTCGCTTTATCCGGAGCGAGGAGGTTTTACTTCTAGCGTCGAAACAAGCGATTGAACTTTAAAGTGTTGCTTTAAATTTATTTTTAATGGCTCCGCGATGGAGATAGCCTTGGTGAGTTTTGAGAACGGCGGCGCTAAAGGGAGCGGTGGCAATGTCGACGAAACCTGTCGGAACGCGCTGGATCTCCCCCAACGACCTTTCGTACAAAGTGGACTCGGCGAGGACTACAGTAAAGAGCTGAACACCCTCGGTGGACCTCAACGGAGCTCGTGGAAGATCAACGACATGAACAACACTTTTAGTTGTAGCGAGAATGCCATGGATGCGCTTTTACGCGCGGACCACAGTCCCCATCTGTTCGACGAGGACATGTTGGACATGGACATGGAGAGCAACGAGAGAGTGCTCATCAACATAGCGGGTCTGAGGTACGAAACACAGTTGGGTACGTTAAATCAATTCCCCGACACTTTATTAGGAGACCCTGAAAAAAGGATCAAATACTTCGATCCACTCAGGAATGAGTACTTTTTCGACCGCAACCGACCAAGTTTTGATGGCATATTGTATTTTTATCAGTCGGGAGGAAAGATCCGGAGACCCGTCAATGTTTCAATAGACGTTTTCGCAGACGAGATTAGGTTTTATCAACTGGGGGAGGAGGCCATGGAGAGGTTTCGCGAAGACGAGGGCTTCATAAAAGAAGAAGAGAAGCCGTTGCCTCAGAACGAGTTTCAGAAGCAGGTATGGCTCATATTCGAGTATCCGGAGAGCTCCAGTCCCGCGCGAGGCATCGCCATCGTGTCCGTGCTCGTCATCACCATATCCATCATCACCTTCTGTCTGGAGACGTTACCGGAGTTCCGGGATGAGCGCGAGCTCCCGGTGACCAGCCGAACCGACAACAGCACCGTCCCCCGCCCCTCGCTCACCTTCACGGACCCCTTCTTCATCATAGAGACCACTTGCGTGATCTGGTTCACCTTTGAGCTCTTCGTGCGGTTCTTCGCGTGCCCCAGCAAGTCTGAGTTTTCCAAGACCATCATGAACATCATAGACATCATGTCCATCATGCCTTACTTCATCACGGTGGGCACGGAGTTGGCAGAGCAACAGGGTCAAGAGCACCAGAACGGGCAGCAGGCCATGTCCCTCGCCATCCTCAGAGTCATCCGCCTGGTGCGGGTGTTCCGCATATTTAAGCTGTCCAGACACTCCAAAGGACTCCAGATTCTCGGACAGACGCTCAAAGCCAGCATGCGAGAGCTGGGCCTCTTAATCTTCTTCCTCTTCATCGGAGTCATCCTCTTCTCGAGCGCGGTCTTCTTCGCTGAGGCGGACGAGCCGGAGTCGCACTTCTCGAGCATTCCAGACGCCTTCTGGTGGGCCGTGGTCACCATGACAACCGTGGGCTACGGCGACATGAGGCCGGTGACGGTGGGGGGGAAGATCGTGGGGTCGCTCTGTGCCATAGCCGGCGTGCTGACCATCGCTCTGCCGGTTCCCGTCATCGTGTCGAACTTCAACTACTTTTATCACAGAGAGACGGATCAGGATCAGTCGTCTCTAAAAGATGAACCAAACAGTGGACGCGCAAGCCCCGACCTGAAACGGAAAGGCAGTAAATCGTCCGTCAAGTCGGAAGACGCGGAAAAAAACGAAGGGGCCCCTACGGCGGAGAAGGCAAACGTGAAAGCCAACAGCAGCGTGGACATCAAACGATCCATTTACGCGTTCTGTTTGGACACCAGGGAAATGGAACTTTAGATTGGTGCATGTGGTTGAAGAAAAAAAAAAACAGTTTTGGGACGATGTTCGCGTCCGTAATGTGAGATGTGTTGAGTCCCCCTCATTATGGCCTCTTTGCAGTCTTATAGGTCAATCCTGAGAAAAAGGCACATTATGATCCACTATGAGTAGGCCTACATACTGTAGGGCAGAACAAGACCAGAGACCCCTTGTCCACATGAAAAGGAAGGGATAGCCTACTATAATGTACATGGAATTTGTGCACATGGCAGGCGTGTAAAAACGAACAATATCCATTCATGTTAGACCTACTGTAATTAATATCACCCCCAAATCAAATTCACCATAAAGTGTGACAAAATATGGCGTATGTGCGAGAGATAGCAGAGGACTACTAATCAAAGATGGCAGGACTAGAATAATTACTGGCGCGCTTAACACCATGGAGAGGATTATGTTGAGACGGCTGGACGCGTTGGCCTTAACCGACAACCACCCACAACACAACTGTCTTGTTCTTGTACATTTGAAGCAGCCTACTGTATGTCGCTATAGTAAAAGATACATTGACAAGATAAACAGCCAAACGGCGAATTTATTTTCGTATGTAGGCCTATATGCGTATACAGTCTTTTAGTCGTATGTTTACTCTTTTGCATTTGATGCATCTCCGAATATGTACATATTTCCTATAGGTCTACTATTTATTAATTTTAATAGGCTACCGTGTTATTGTAAATCTTAAAGAAACACTTTATTTTCAAGACGCAGGAAACTTAAAACGGCACAGAACAGATACCTGGTTTTCTTCACTCAGGTTCTGTCTATTACGTAAAATTGTAATTTCTTTATTTTTCAGTGAAAGTTCATTAATCGCTTTAGGCCTACTGGACGAGGATCTAGCCTATATTTGGAAAATATTTGGAAATTAATTTAAGACACTGACAGTTGTTCCTTCATCATCTGAAATACAGAACATTTTAGTCAAACGGACACAAAATGGAATCACTTGAGGAGGGAGACCAAAACACGACCAAAAAGGACGGCGAAGGGGGACGCGTGAAGACACCGAGGACCATTGCAGTAAGTGCACGTGTGGCAGTGATAGACCTAAATCTTAATTATATTATTAACTGTGAACTTGATTGAATGAGCTTAGTCATCGGGGCCGCGATGTAGCTGAGGAGCTGTTCCTTCAGCACCACAGAATGTAAAGCACCTGTTAAGGACATTCCACTCCTCAACGCGTTATTACAATTACAATCAGTAGCTATGCCGACTCTGTTAACTCATAGGCTAAAATGGGATCTACAGCCTGCGCTAATCTGTACTAACAAGTGACCTTACCTAGAAAACATTTGAAGGAGGTTAAAGGGGTTTATTTGCCCAAGCTTCATAGTATTTTTTTTTTGTAAGAGCAATAAACCAATCATTTTCTACATTAAGTGTCTTACTATTACCTGGAAAGTGAGAAATTCTAGCTTTAAAGTCAATAGCCCATTTTAACCTTTATTACGCGCACACACACACACACACACACACACACACACTATGTAAGGTGGGAATGAGAACTTGCTGAAGGTCAGTGGAAAACTGTGTCCCATAGAGACCATAGATATGCAGGAGTGGGTATTGTCTTTCAGGTCCCTGCCCATTGGGGACAGGTACTATGAGGCTATATGACAGCAGGTGGCCCCGCAATAACCACTTGGCCTTCTCGGCTCTAGGAGGAGGAAGGGGGGGGGTCTGGGTCTTAACATTACAGACATGACTAACTTAACAGCAACTTATTTGTCGTACGTCATTATGGATTTCACAGTGGTCTGTACATTCCGTACGAGCATGCCGTCCCCGTGTCATGTTTGGTATTTTACTGTGTGTGGAAGATCAGTTTACAGCATGCTGCCGAACGGAAAGGTTGTCTCTCCCATTCCACAACAGAGTATAGGGACCAGGCTTCAAGAGCCTTCTAGAACTAGGCTGTCCACTGGGCATGCTCCCACTAATTTGATGAACTGTTGCCATAGTGCCGAGTTCAAGAATCTCTCCCTCTCTCTGAGTTAAGATGGGTAAAACTGGATAAATTTTGTGTAAATACAGTATACACACACACACACACACACACACACACACAGTGTAGACATTGTTACTGTTTTAAATGACTATTGTAGCTGGAAATGGCTGATTTTTAACGGAATATATACATAGACCTACAGAGGCCCATTTTCAGCAACAATCACTCCTGTGTTCCAATGGCACGTTAGCTAATCCAAGTTTATCATTTTAAAAAGGCAAATTGATCATTAGAAAACACAGACACAACACATCTGCAAACTGTTGTGCTGATTAAAGAAGGAATAAAGCTGGCCTTCTATAGACTAGTTGAGTATCTTGAGCATCAGGATTTGTTGGTTCAATTACAGGCTCAAAATGTCCGGAAACAAAGAACTTTCTTCTGAAACTCGTCAGTCTATTCTTGAGAAAACACCAGTCAAGCGGCGTACACAGGATATGGCATGGCATTGCAAAACGGAGTGATAGCCTTTCTTCTTCAAGATCCCTTTTACCTTGTACAAATCTCCCACTTTACCACTCCCACACCGTGGCACTCGTCCCCCCCCCCCCAATGCTCGATGCATGATTGCGTTGTGCTGCACAGTGAGCTGCATGGGGTAGAAATGGGTACTTCCTGTTATTTTGTTGCTTTTGCTCCTGATATGTGACAGTTAGTTGCACGGGCCCCCAGAGGTAAATCTGTTGCATGTGTAAATAGAGTTGTTGTATAAAAGTCCCCCCCCCACCTGTCAGAATAAAACAGGGAAAAGAAAATCAACAGTGGTGTGTGCAGACAGTAAGCTAATGGTAGTAATGCTTTATCTTTCATGTGGAAATCACATGCTGCCCTGAGTAAGACTGAAATCAACAACTTTTTAAACTCCAACTGTGGTGTCAGGTTTTACACAATGACTACCATTTACATGCACTCAGATATTCTACTGTTTCCATTATGACAATATTCAAGTAATATATTATTAATGTAAACAGCTATTTTTTTATTATACTTGTAGTATACTTCTACTACTATATAAGGCCTTACTCCATACTGTTTAACACACAGGTTATTATTTAAGTTTTAGGAGTATTCATACAGTGTATTGAATAAGGAATATTGCAGAAAAATCTTGTCATTGACAGAAATATCAAAACACTGAAATGTTCTTCAGTCATTTTTTCGTCAAGTCATTGGGATGATGAGGTCATTCATGACTATCAGTCATCAGCTCACACCTGGAGAGGCCCAGGTCCCTCTCTCTGCCTGAATCTAGGAAGGAATGTAAAAGCTTGCTTTTTTCTCTGAACAATTAAATAATTCCCTTTGCTAGTTGAAAACAAGACTAATTCAGCATATTCAGCCTGTATCAGAATGCCAGCAAGCTCGGGGCTAACATCTGCTCCGGGCATCCTCGTGGTGGCTTCACCTATGTTCATGACATATGGCCGGCAGTTTAACATCTGGTAACGGTCTCACACAACAGAACTCACATGCTGTCTTACCTCTTCTGCTCTTCGCATTTACTGTCTCGTCCTCCATCTAATGAATGTGTTTTTTTCCTGAAATAACCAGCATGTGTTTCTCTAAGGCCATGATGTGTTGCCCAAGAGAGGTTTAATCTTGTAAAACCCGATTGATGTTTATCCGCCAATTGATTTTCTCGTAAGTGTGTCAATATCTCAAAGGCACTTGGGATTGGAAACTAGATCTATTTTTAATTGACGTGGTCACACTTCTATTTGTTGCAATGTGGTGGAATATCATCAATGAGGTGATGTTTTTGCGCAACTATTAAACTAGAGAAGAGCCGCACAAATGTTTAAGCCAGAAGCGGTGGAACTGCTTTGTACTTCACTGCAGCCAGCTGACGATGTTAAATTGTCACAATAATGACTAAACAGTGATATGAGGGGTTACCAGATGAATTAATGAAGATACAGCAACATCCTTTCCAGCTGTGGTTGGTAGGCCTAATGTATGTAGAAAAAGCAGGATTCTTGTTGCATGTCCATTGCATATTCTCATACCTTACAGTAGCCTACAAGCAGTACTTGATCAAGAAATTAAAGACATGTAAAAAAACAGACACCAGCGGTGGCTTGGCAACATGACAACCCCCAACCGATCCCTTTGATTTGAGTCATTATCTGCGGAGCACACAGATTAGCTGGATAAAACGGGCTACGCACAAGGGTCGGGACATCGTCCAGAGGCCGTCAATTCTGCCGTAAGTGTGACCGCGTGTGATTTAGTGCGCTCGAGGTTTCGCTGATATCTCCCAATCAGGGGAATTTACGTCTGTTATCTGTTGAAAGCCACGGCCCAGCTATAACTATCATTTGGAAAACTCACTAACTGTACAACATGCATAGTAAATAGTTTTAAAAAATAGCTTTTTAGAAACCAGCAGCTCTGTGAAGTAAAAATCCTGGAGAAATATGACTATAATAATCACACTCGTAAAAAACAAAAGATTGATAGCTCCAATTTCCTCAGTGTAACAGCAGCGACAAGGGGAGCTGATGTACTGCATGAGTCTTGACTCTTACATGTAGCTTGGCTAGAGGCTTTTTTTTCTTTTAAACACCATTGTTTACGTTTGCAGTAACACATTTTTAAAAAACTCATTCTTGAGCTGCAGCAAGTTTTCCGCTTGAGCGTCATTCTTTAAACAACCTTGAGGCTTCCAGGCTTTCAGAGTAATTTTCACATGCACGAGAACATTGACGCGTGAGAGATCGCACTGCAGGTAATGTCAGGCTAAATGTGGAGGTGTGCTTTTTTACCATCAGTCAAACTAGTACCTCCTTTAAGATGTACACATTAATTCCTTTAAGTGCGTGCACTTTTAATCCTCAATGCTGTAGCTTGCTCATACTGACCTAGACCACAAGTTAACCTCTTGTTCATAGTAGGTGCTAGACCAGAAACTACTGATCCGGCTCTGGTTCGTGAACGATGGCTTTTCTTTTTTTTTTGGCTGGACGGATTTTGAGGCAAGGCAGTTACAAAGTTGAGGGTTTAACAAAAGTTCAATAGCAATCAACATTTTGTTGTTTAAGATGAGGCAAAAAACAGTACTTTGGGCATCCACTTTTTTTAGATTAAGCAGTTACTATAGCTCCAACCGTACAGTACTGACAGGGGGTTTATCGTTGATGTCGCGCCCTAACTCGGGGTGGTGTAAAATCACTTTTCACCCTGAATCCCGTACAAGACAGTGTACACACACACACAGGAGAGGCAGCAGTTTAGCCTCGGGTGAAGATTAGCTGTCTCCTTGTCATTACAGCTGCCAAACTAATAGCCTACTATAAACACACTTGGAAAAGATTAACAAACTTTGTATCACGACCTAAAAACGAATTAGTAAAAACACTCAATCGTAAGTGACATAATAAGCAATTAATTTTAGTGAAAGTTCCTTCCACTGGATGTTTTTAGTCAAACATGTCCATAACTATACTCTTATCCTAATTGCTCAAAGTGTGTATTATATAAATTCAGGCCACGAGGAATCTTGGTATTACAAAAATAAATATAATGTATTTATTTATGCAATACCAAGATTCCTACACTAACCATGTAGCAAATTCATATGCAATGCATTGCGTTTTTAGCATCAGATCTGTCATGTACATACTTAATCCCAGGATATGTACAGTAATTCCCGACAGAATGAAAGAAACATTTTATAGCGGGCAAAGGCATTGTCATAAGAACGTATCAGAGCAGTGTGAACAACAGAATCTACAATACCACAAGGCACTACAGTACATAGTCAAATATTATTGTACTACAACCACACAGTTGTTGTGTCTGGGTTATTAGCAGGGTCTTGTGTCGGCGGTTAAGACTGACATAATCCTTTGTCTGAGACTTTCAACTGCAGACTTATAACACCTTAAGTGCCCATGTATATGGAAGAATGTGCTAGAAGCGGGGATGAAACCAGAAACGACAACGAAGGAGGGGTATTATATAAGCCTCCAAAACACACTGTCCACAGCTGCAAACGCCACTGCCGCTTACAAAAAGCTGAAAGGCAGAGAGCGAGGAAAGATGCGACCACTCATTGGATGACGTGTAGGGGATGACTCACAATTATGTTTTATTTATTGTATCCTTTGACTATATTACTGTTTCTAGGTAGCAGTAAAATAGGATCTGGTTGCCAAACATATTTCAATATAAACCAGTGGTTCTCAAACAAAGTGGGTCGCAGTGGTCCGCACAATGACTTTAGTGGGGTCATGAAATTATTTTAAAAGTTTGAAATACATAAATATATTTTAAAACATGCACACTCATGTGAGATTGAGATTCAAATCATAGAGAATACGCTGTTTTTAGCTTCATAGAGCGACCAGCAGGTAGCAAAGGTCACCATGTGTACTCAAAGCTGCATCTACACCACTAAGTGGCAGTGCATTTTCTCCCCTGTCTTTTTTATAAGCATGCGTGAGCGAAGTAATTAATCACTTCTTTTTGGGGGTCAGGTCAAACAGGTTTGTGAACCACTGACATAAGATTTAATCTAATATTAATTGTCAGTGGATGTAACCATTTTGTTGCTGACAAGAAATAATGCTCTGATGTGTGACAGGACGAAATCAAAACTAAAGACCAAATGATGGCATAAGAAACAGCTATTACTTAGCATATTACTTAGCTGTCCCTAGTGTGTCGGGATAAAGCACAAACGATACATGAGGATATTTCATAGCCTCACTGGGCTTTAGCATGTGAACGCGTCAACGCGCTCATGCACATGGGGTGATATAACAATGAAGAGTCCATGTGAGATGGCCTCACCTCTGAAGGTGAAAACTAATAGGTGGCAAAGTGTCGGTCGCCATAGACGTCGGGAACATTAAACAGAACAGCAGGCTTGTGTCCATCAACAAATGAGGTGCAAGATTCCTTGGGGTGTTTCTCCTTTTGAGAGCAAGAGTTGAAAGGACATTAAATGTACTACTAAGTAGAGGAGACATACTGTAGCTTAAAAGTGGTGGGGAGCTTGTGTTTGTCAACAGAGAAGACACAAATACATACTAGTTCATAGTTATTTTATACATATAGAAAATAAACATCTATATTATGATATCACCTGTTATGATGATCCCCTTTTTTTTTTAAACAAAAAACAACCAAATAATACCAGAATATAATATAATGTCAGATCTACGATATTAAATAATGCAGTCAGGCATTAATATTAATTTACTAACTCATTCTTCATTCAAACTCCTGGTAAATGGGTTAATAAGTAATTGGCAAATTACAGAATAAACAACCAGTAAATTAAAACCAAAATATGAATCTTATTTTTTAACCCTCAACCCAGAAGCATTTGATTTACTTATGGACTACTGATTAATTAAGTATTACAGTATACAGTATAATACAGCAAGCCTTTCCCACAATTAAAAGGGGAATGAGGGAAATATATTTTCCTTAAAAGCTTTCAGTTTTATAAGTGGATAAGTAAACTTCTAATTGTACCTTGTACAAGTATATTAGTGGCAAACTATTTGATTTTCCTAATGCTCCATCTAATCTCTCTTGTTGATGGGTATGCTCATTCTCAACAAGGATTTATGCTGCCTTAACGGGCTAATAGGGAAGCTCCTACTTCCCACTTTACAGAATTACGAGTGCGTCATGTTCAAGTGCTTTGTTGTTGGAGCTAAATAAAAAATGGCGGAGGCAAGGTTCATTCTCACCTGCTTCCATGTTGAAATGTTGAAGGTCACCCAACTCGGGTATCAAAATTATCTACGAGTTTCCCACTGGTGATTACGACTTGAGGGGGCATTCATGTGTAACTTCCCAGTCGGAAACATGTGAAGGCAGCATTAAACCCCCGGTTGCATAAGAACCAATCTTCTGTATGGAGGCACAGCCATAATACAAACGACCACAGAATAACTCCATTCAATACTGACCGCAGGCCTTGTCAGGGGTCACCATCTAAATACACTGAATTCAATGTTGAAGTTTAAAAACCACGGGTTCGTGTTAAAGGACTTTACTGTCATAAACCCATAAAGTAATTACCAAACGTAAATTACCTAAGGTAATAACCACTTGGTCACCTACAGCCTTGATGACTACCTTTGTAAATCAAATTACAATGTTCACGAATACAACCGGTAATGACGCACACTAAGTTTACTACTACACCCACTCATGTAGATGTAGCACACCACTAAATAGGAAATGATTGCCTCATTGCTGTGTGATAATTAGGGGGTTTTCAGCTGCGCCGCTTAGATGGCTTGAGGTCTGTGACATGGAAATGTAGGACTCATATGAGCTTATGTAACCTAATTGTTTAGCCTCAGAGAAGAGCAGTAATCTTAAAAAAAAAGGAAAGCATTGTAAGGGCTTCAATTTTTCAGCAATATGTAAACTCTAAACCGAGAATGCTAATCAAGCCCTCTTGGTGGTTTGCCCTCCCCTGCCATCTTTTCCCATGTAAAAGCAATGGGTTCTTTTTGTGCTGTGCGTTTATGGTAATAGGTGGGTTAGCACCCTGGAAGGGTTGACCTCTAACTGGAGCCTATGCTTTCAGTGCCTTATAATAAGCTAACATCACGTCTACACTTTGAAGCCAATTCATTCATGCATATATATATATATATATATATATATATATATATTGTCACTCCTGGTAGCATGAGGCGGTACCTGCAGCCCATTCAGGTTGCACAGGCAGTCCAGCTACTCCAGGATGGCACATCCATACGTGCCATCACAAGAAGGTTTGCTGTGTCTCCCAGTAGAGTCTCAAGAGCCTGGAG
>JAOEHI010000016.1:2397029-2408771 GCA_025447815.1 Percopsis transmontana
GATATAATCGTATCGTGACCCTTGTATCGTGATATGTATCGTATCGTAAAGTCCTTGCCAATACCCAGCCCTACTGTGTACATATGGAGCTTGATACGTGAAAATGAACCAAGCACACTATACAAACAAGGCCATGCCATTAATTAAAGACCCTTAATAATGAATATAATAATAATATTCAGATCCCACATTTACATCAACAGGTGGTTTTCTTTGGTCCATCAATCAACCCATTGCCCCATCACCCCAGGGGAAAACAAAGTGTCCATTTCCTCCTCCAGCTTAGAAAGGTAAGCAACACTATTCTAAGCACCACATTCACTGTGGCTGGCTCACCCGACCTCAACTGCTAACACCAATTACCTAGAGAGGTCGCAGAATGTGCAAACTAATGAACTGGCCTGCCAATTAAAAAAAAAACGTAATAATTTACAGTTTCCCTAGAGAGATTTGGAGACTATCATCCATTTAACATCAGAATCATAATCAGAACATGTACTGTAACTTTCTTTAAGTTCCAGTCAACCACTCACATTTTACTGTGATTCATTTCTAACAGTAATGTGGACCTGCTTGAAGGAATTTGAGGTTTTCTTTTTCCCCGTCTTTGTTTTTTCGAGATTGTTAAGAGTTCTGGCTCCCACGTTTAAACAATGTAGATAACAGCCAGGCAGGTTGACGGGCAAAAATAGGAACCCATTGTCTTCCAGAAGGAACTAAACGGTTCTAGAAGGATGCCAATGACTAGTAACAATGATGACGTTTCTCTATCGCCTCTCTTCTGACAAGCAAAAGGACAGTCCAAAGCCATGCCAACCCAAACAAAGGGCCGCATCCAGCTATTTTACGCCGACTATTCGTTATTGTAAGCTTGAGAGCAAAATGACTGTCGATGGCGCTGGAAAAGTAACTGCTTTTTTGACGATCGGTAGGCTATATTGGTGGGTTTTCCATTTACAGAACAATATGTCCATGTCTGTGTCAATGACAACCTGCTTTGGCTGTCTGCCGTGCAGCAAAGCGTACCTCCACAGCCCTCTATAGTAGGATAAGTAAGTTAAACCTCGAAACAGGTACACCTGCTGTAGTAACTTACTCATGTTTCTGACCACAAGTGCACAGCACATTGCATTTTATGTTTTTATCAGTAAACAATAAACTCATGCGAAAATGTTCTAACGTTACCCTTGGGTACAAAAATCACCTTGCGTTTATGTGCATGACAGAAAACCCATTTACGATGCGACATCCAATAGGTGGAGAGAACATTTACAACGGTTTTGTTAGCGTATTGCACATTCAAAAAGTCTTACCTGTATTTCGGGACTTCATGAAACAAACTCCTTACAACATGGCACAACACTATTGCTTAATCTATCATCCGAGGGGTTTTCCAATTAGTATTTGTCGTCGTGGGAAAAACGAGAAATTCCTCAAAACGTTTGCCAATTTCGGAACGTTGAAAAGTTTTTTATCACTGGCGCAAGTCGCAGAGGAAATGCGCTACACTTGTGAAACTAGACTTGACTTTAAATTATGGAACAGCGATACTGAAGAGGTTGCTTTACCTACCCCAGTCCCTCCCTAGCTAGCACCGACTGCCTTCTGAACACCGACGCCCTCTGCCGCAATTTGCACATGGACGCACCCATTCTATCGGTAGCATACAGTAGCCTATGATGATGGGTAGGCTGCAGGAACATAAAAAATGACACGAGATTGCCGTAAACGTATATTAATATATTAATATACCTTATATTTACACACATATATACATTGTGAGAACAAAATGCCTTATTATTGTTTGTTTTAATTACAATAATTTCCTCAGCTGAGTGTTAATTTTGAGGACGTATCAGGACGTATATAGCCCACTCCTTAGATCTCCAATGCACCATTGTGTTATATTGCATTGTATTTTCAACCGCTACCTGCTGCTGGCCCTTGGATAAAACACTAGATGGTGCCAGCTGCCTGTCCGATGTTTCCTGCATTACATTTACAATTATTGTTCGCTAGAGGGCAGTGTTTCCTGCACGACGAAGTGTTGTACTGGTTATATTTAAGTATTATTTATTAACAGAACAACCTATTCTAAAACACCTTTATTCATAAATGTTAAATGTGTCTAGATTTAATTTAATTAGTGAATATTATCCATTATAATAACATTAATTTGCCCACAAGTAATTGTCAGACTTATTTCATAGCATGTGTAACAGGATTGTTTTTGTGTTTATGTTTTGACTGAGGTGTCAAACGGGAAAATAGAGGGAGTGGTCCTAGAAAATACACCATCACATGTTCTGTACCATTTCAATTTTTATTTAAACAGTCATCATACATCTACTGATTTTTTAACTTCATACAACTGTGCACATTGACAAAAGTAACAAGTTAGCTATGTACTCACAAAATGGCACAGACCTACTCTCACACAGATTCATACAGGTACCATCTTTCATTTGTAAATCTTAAAAAACAAATCTAGAATGAAAGTCCTTTTACCAATCCAGTAATGTGATCCGCTAGCTAATCAATGGCTTTGTTTACACCTATTGGATATAGTGGAATTTGGAATTATCGCTTTAAGTATCAACATATGGAAGTCTGGGTAGTCTTCAACCTAACTGAGGCGATTCTTAATCTTAACTTCCTAATAATTATTTGAGAAAAATAACTGTCCAGAACTCATTCATGGTAGATCCCTATTCAGTTGTGTTACCTTTGAAATCGCACATACAGGCACATTTTCACAGCTTTGGAGAAACCGTCGAACACACAGTTATGTCACTTTTCCAACTCGCACCATTGTTCTGTAGAAAATTAAAAGTATAAATGTAATAAACAGATACAAAACAGGACAGAACCATGCCAGCATTGCAAATGTTCCTTAATAAAAAGGCACAAGAGGGGTCTGGAGATGCAAACGCAGACATGCTTTTGAGCTTACGCTCTCCTACTCTGAAAAACCTAATATTAATAATCGTAATAATAACAACAACGGGTCATCTGTAAGGGAGCTGTCCCATGACTGTTGGGTGTGCTGTACAGGATGTAGTACTGCCCTGACAAGTGACCCCTGGCTGAGTCAAACTCTTCAGACCAAGATGACGCCTAGCATACAGTTGGAACGTCAAAGAATTGGCAGCGGGGACTGACTGACTGTGGACTGGACTGACTGTGAGCAGTGGCAGTCGTATTGGATTCAACAGCCTAAAACCCCTTCCGCGCCATCTGCACAATAACACTGCTGTGACCGATTTCAACACTGATTCAACCAGCCAGTAGTGTGAGTTTCTCTCCTGTTCCAGCCTCGTACTCGACCTGACTCTGTCGACACTCCGTCCCTCAACATGCTAAACACAGATGCAAAAAAGGAGGAAAGTAAAAAAAAAATTTAAATATGGGAAAGCTGTGGAGTGTTTGGGGAGGAGCTTTGGCAAGGCTAACAATGTCCCGGAGGACGCTGTGAGAACCAAGTGTGCTTGTTTTCCCTGTGGATGGGATCACACAGTTGACCTAGTGGGTTTTCTGTGTGTGTGTGTGTGTTTTCTTATATCTGGAACAGGTTGTGATGTTATGTACAGTCCCAGAATTAGTTATTCTCATCCCAAGCTGGTATGCCACCTCTAAATGAGTTGTTAATGAAAAATATAAAGTGTTCATGAAGCCTGTTGTTCTCGTTTAGTGAAGCATATTTATTTAGAAAACAATTCTCCTTGGACTTTTTAGAATGAAGAAGTATGAATAAGTATGAACTGGTAGGTTTGGTACAACCAAGCCCTGGAAAGACAATGAGGAAACGACCGACCTGCTAGCCAGTCCGGCTCAACATAAGACCATCTTCCTACTTTAAACCTCTCCGAGACAAGGCCTTTGTCTTACATTTCCAGGCACATCACCATTGAATTATATGCACACCAAAAGTTCTTAATGCATTTGCTTATTGGAGAACATTCTCCAATAAGCAAATCCTCCAAAACGTTACATAGGTGGTGGTTTTGTGAATGCTCTCGGAACCATAAACCTTTCAACTAGCCTTCAGGTGAGGGAGGGCATGCACTCTGTTGAGTTTCAAACTAACGCAACAACACTTTTGTAATGCCGGTTTCAACCACAAGGGCAATTCTGGACATAAAATCGAGGAGTGTAACATTGCATAAGGTTTTTTTGTCCAACAGTTTTCCTAAGGCAAATTAACAACAAGCCTATCAAGCAAAGGTGACGCTTGGTAATTTGTAATCTTAAGCCTGCCAGCGTTAAAACCAAACATATGCACACGCATTTATACAAACTCAAAAGCATTATTATCTTCTTCTACGTGTTTGTACATCTTTAATTAAAACGTTCCCAAAACATAGTAGTGCAACGTTAAATGTGAATGACAAACAGTCCTCGGTGAGTATGTTTCTAGACCTCATCTGAATTTATTGTTATTCAAACAATACCTGCACCATTGTTTTTATGCTCTCTGTTGCAGCGACGTGGTCTTTGAACAAGAGTCCCAGCCTCATTGTTATTAAAAGCACTTGCTAAAATCAACCTTTCGCCTTTAGGACCACTGTCCTCTAAAATGTCTCCCCTAATGCCAACTACGACAGATCCCTGACCAGTGACACTTTCACAGGATCCATGGACAGTTGAAGTGGTAATAAGTATTGAAAGCAACCCAAACATCAGTCTTTCGACCCATTTCAACCCTTTCCGATTTCCATCTGAGACATTTTCAACCATATCTTATATGTAGGACACGTTCAAAAGTCTTTTCCTGCAGCTCAAATGAGACCTGAGATTTTAACTGTCAATGAGCTAATCATTAGAATAAAAAATAAATGACACAAAGAAATAATGCGCTAATTTGGATTTGTGAGGTACTGGATAGTTGAGACTCTGATACCCTTGGGCGCAAACAGGAGAAGTTCTGAATTCAGTTGACCTTCCTTGTATTGGCAGGAATATCAACAATGTCTGGTATCATCTACGGCCGATGAGAATTCAACATAAATTGAGTAAAACACAATGAGCCACGCTCATCGACCAACAAGACAACAACACATTCAAGGCTCAGTCCTCAGTGACAATAGTCTTAGGCATTATGCGTCCACTTCATCACATTCAGTAACGTGCAGCTGCTTTCGAGGTGAGAGTTTACTCTCTTACTACATTTAAGGCCAACTGTTGATTTGAGTTGATCGAGTTTGAGTTCCATCCCAGGTTGTATTTACAGTGGGTCCGCAATTTAATGTTGTATATATGTGGGAGAAGTCTCATGTGCAATGTTCTTGTGTCTCCTCCCATAAAGCGACCCTCAGGACACCTCGATGATCTCCATGCTGCCGGAGAAGCTGGACTGACTCCCCACCTTCACCATCTCCTCCCGGGACCGGCTCTCCGACATGCCGTCGCCAAACTCCATCTGGCAGCTGCGGCGCTTCAGTTGCTTCTCGAAGGTGCTCTCCTCGTGCCAGCTCCGCCGCGAGTCCCCGCGGTCGCCGCTCCCCTGGCGGCCTCGCCGCCGCCGCTGCACCGCTTCCAGGCCCTGGCCGCAGCCGTAGGCGGCAAACCCCCCGCCGTTCAGGACCAGGCGCGCGGACTCCGGGGAGAGGTACCAGCCGCCGGCCAGGGAGGACGCTGGGACGGCGACGGGCCCCAGCAGGATGTCGGAGTGCCAGCCTTTCAGGAGCGTGCCTGCCTCGGGCCTGGCCAGCTGCTGCTGGCTGCGGGACAGGCCGAACAGGAAGTTAGCGGCACGGGCGCTCTCTTCCGCGCTGCCGCTGCTGTGGAGCTGATGGGAGCAGTGGGGCGGGGAAGGCTTGGCCGCGCTGGGCTGCTTGCCGGAGGCTGCTGTTGTGTTGACAGGAGCGGGGACGTCCGCCTGCTCCTTATCGGGGCTCTGCTCGGGGGTGGACTGCTCTGACACCTCCTCCACCGGGGAGAACTGGCAGGGCTTGCTGGCCGGCTCCTTGAAGACGGCAGACGGCTTGAAGTACTCGCCGCTGTCGCCCGGCCCGGCGTGAGCGGTGAAGACCCGGTGAGGGGCGCCACCGCTGCCACCGGGCTCCCCGTACGACTTGATATCCAGGGAGAAGGAGCGCTTGAGCCTGGCGCTGTCCTCGGACCCCTCCGCAAGCTGCAGCCCGCTCAGGGCTCGGGCCAAGAGGCAATCCTCTGGCCCGTCCGGTAACGCGCACGGCAGGGCGAGTGGCTCCATCTGAGCGACCGGGGAGTCCCTTGTCGCCGGGGGCACCCGAGTACCGTCGGACCCCTCGGGGTGGTCAGAAGTCTCGTCGGTCTGCTCTGGATGGAGGGACGTTAGCTTAGCCTCAGTACCTTGGGGACTTTTGATTTTCTTCTCAAAATCCAGAAGCTGCCCCAGGAAGTTGAAGTTGGGGGAGATGGTCGGCCTTTTCTCCTTAACAAACCTTGGCGAGGTAGAGAAAGAACACATGGAAGTAAGAGAGAGAGCTTGTAGTTGCTATAGAATTCATTAGCACACATCATGACGCTAACGGTAATTGGCAGAGACATGCGGGGCAGTTTAATTGGAGGGTGAATGAGGACCTGGGTTCATTAGGACAGACATTCAGTATTGTGACAACCTATTCCGAAAAGAATGTGCTCGATGAAAGCCCCCGCTCTCCACACAGGAATGTTACACCCCCCTTGACATAGACCAGAGCGGCATTAGCTCTTGTTTATCAATCGCAGTAGGTTGAGAGTCTCACCTGTAGGCCTCATCTAGGGACATATCCATTCTCTTCATGATATAAGCAATAGCGATGGTGGCGGAACGGGAGATGCCGGCCAGACAGTGGACCAGTACACGAGCGTTGGAGGCCTTTGCCTTCTCTGAAATAGACAAGCGCCAGAGGTAACTGAGAACCCAGTCATTTATTTTGACTGAACCGTTTGATGACATTTTCTCTGTTATCCGTGAAAGAAGGAAGCTGTGCTTTTCCAATACAGAACTGAAATTAAAGGCCAAACCCAAAATGCCACACATGGAGTAATCTTACAAAACAAGAGAACTATGATCATATTTTACAAATCAAAACATTTATATATTCGCACACAGCAACATTTCACTCAATAAGTCAAATTCACTTCCAAAAGTGATTTTCCTACTCACCTATGAACTCCACCGATTTATCCAACCAAGGCAGGATCTTCTCACAGAAGCTGTCGTTGACGGGAACCCGCAGGAATTGGGACTCGGGGATGTAGTCCGGCTTGGGGCAGGTGTTACTGGCGTTCAGGACGTAAGCAATGTCATTCTGCTGCATTAGCTCCTGAAGGAACAAGGGGGGGGGAAAGGGCACAGAAATGTATGTATGTTCACCCTATTCATAGAGACATAATGCATGGTGCACGCCAAAGGTGTCATAGTTGGAAAACACATGTGTAGCTCATAACGTTAATTGTAGGTCCGCTTCATTTAGGTATGACAGTGCACCAGCATTGACAATGTGTTCGTTGCATCACTAGGTATGTCTATACAGGTGCACTGGCATAACGAAATGCAACGGAGCCATAATTAACGTTAGGATCTACACCTGTGGTTACCCTACCAAGACACCTCTGTGAAAAGGCTCCATAGAGAAACTTCATTATGTGAATGCTTTTAGCCCCCAAAGACAGGCCTGTGGCCAAAGCTACCTTGTTGAGCACGTCCCGCTGGCATCCCAGGTAGAGATGGGGCAGGATTCGGGTGGGACCTACGTTGGTAACAGGCAGGCAGGGCTGGGAAATGCAGGAGGGAACCAGTGCAGATTTGCCCTCACACAAGCCAGGGAAGAGGTGAGCAAACTCTGCAAAGCCACCTGCCGCCACACCCCCCCCCCCCCCCAAAAAAAAGACACACGCCCCAAGGCCTGTCATTAATGCTTATCTGAAGATTGCCCTTTATTCACATCAAAGAGCATTTTATTTGAAACATATCAGTTACGTTTCCCTGCCTCTCCCTCCCCTTTGAGTTGGTTTGCTTCAGGTAAAGGACAAGATATAATATTCTGGAGGTGAGAACCCCAGCAAGTTTCGGTGGACAGTGGAAAAGTACAAGTTGTCAGTCTCGTTTTAGCTGTCTCGTCCTGCTACTGGGAGTCTAAGCAGTCTGGAGTGCTGGCGCGGCTAGCTTGGAGCTACACAACAATGTTTAGCACACTGCCGCCTGCTATAGCCGTGCGCATGCCCTCCACTTGTTGCCTAGCAACAAGCTCCTCAATAGCCTCTTCTGCGGCCCCAAGTCCCCTTCAGCTCTGTGAAGTCATTAGCCAGTAGATGATGTCCGCTGGTACAAGCAAATCACACAATAAACATCCTCTCGCAAATTTGTAACAGATGCGACTGTGGTTTCTATGTCAAGTCATATCTTTTTAATTAGAAACATCTTACATGATGTCATAATCTCTACAGTGACGAATAGTACATTTCATTAGAAAGTGCTTGTTCCGTGTTATTAATAATTGCCGAACAGCACACTCTTTCAAAATGTAATTATCAGATCATTGTTAATTATTAATATGCTGCTGGCACCGCATGAGTGTAAAGCATTTGTATTCCAACAACAAAGTGCTCCCACAAAATGGCGGCCATGCTTATTAAGAAAAATGTTCCCAGTCACAAGGGAGGAACTGTGCAGGAACTGTGCAGTTCCTATATTTATGATGCCGGAACAGGGAGCCTACTCCAGAACTCTAGAACTTCACTGGCCACTAGAACAGCGCTCAATCTGTCCAGACACTAGACAGATGAACAGACAACGTTTCAGTCCGGCGACGTCTGGCTAACTGCTGCAGTCCTCCCTTTCTTTCCACCAAGGGTTTACGTTATGTAACCATGACGTAATCTGGGATGGATGACTCCACCCTCTCACATAAAACCTTAGGCCTTTTGGGGATTCCAAAAATCACGTTCTTTTATGCTCACTAGGTCATGGTGTGGCAGTTACACAACTGCCAAGCAGCAGTCTGTAAGTTGTTTAGAAACAAGAAAACTGTATAGCTAATACAGGACTACTGAGATGAGATTAAAACTATTATTTGACACGTCTGAAGGGGAACTCTGGGCCGCTATTTCGGGAAAAGAAAAGTATCTGGACTGCAAATGCTCTTTCATCAGCCCTCATTGTTAGAGATGACAATATGTATAGAACGACCTGGTGAACGGTGACTAAAGACAATCGCGACGTTGCGTTGTGAATGTTTGATGCGACGGCTGAATGTAATGTATGTCACTAACACTAACCCAGTTTAACGGGCTGATAAGAGTGGGAAGGTTTCAGAATGCCGGTATGGATACACCGATGAATGAGGCCATTCAACATCTAGCTCTAGTAGCTGGCCATTGTAGGCCATTGTCTTTTTTTAAAGATAGGTTGACGTCAGTACCTGAGAGCAGGTGAACAGAGGGAAAACTCTTCTCCAGTTTAGCCAATAGAACGCTGAGGAACGCCTCGGAGCAGAGCGCCGCCGGGTTGGACGAACTCTGATCATAAACCACCACCTCCTGACCACTCTGAAGCTCTAACTGCAACACACAGAGAGAGAGAGAGAGAGAGAGAGAGAGAGAGAGAGAGAGAGAGATGACGACAAAGGGAACGCTCTGGCAAGAGACGGTAAGTCTCTCGGAGAGTAAGGGAGCAGGGCTGATACATACACACGCACACACACACACAGAAGAAACTATTGGCTGCCTTTGTGTTCTCTGCAATATTGATTTGGCTGAGGACACCTACACTATAAGCTGTGTGTGTGTGTGTGTGTGTAGTGCGTCTTTGACACACGTTCCAGTTAGCGCTCAAGTATCAATTCCCAGAGAAATTAAATGTTACTTGGAACGGCGCTACAACTTTAGCAGCCGGCTGCCACATATACACCCACTCACAGGACTGAAACCAAACCCTGGCGTACTAAACAGGAGTCACGCACACATAGACACACACACACACACACACACAGGCCAAGTTTGTTCAGATTTTTATTATTTCATATTTGGGTTATTTCATAAATTCCCAAATATTTTTTCCAATTCTATCACACTCTGTTGTGATGCCTGGTAATAGGTGTGTGTCGTGTGACAGCCCATTAAGAAATATAGACTGAAATAATCAATATATTAACCGTGGAAAATGTAACAAGTGTCTGGGATCAGTTTGCATGTTTGTTTGTTTTCGTTAAAACCAATAACAATACATTAAAACCATTACACTAACCATGATATTGAACCTGATACGACCAAGCATCTCTACGGTGTAGATGTAGTAATCTCGTCTGAATATTGTTACAACACTATCTGTGTTGCTTTTGTGTACAACGCCTGGCGCAAGGTAAAATAGGGACTTCCCATATACCAAGGATACTGTCATGTTCACATCTGTTTCCTGCATTAATGCACTCAATCAGAACAGCACCACATCCTACAGTAGTCAGGATATTGCTTACAGAATACACAATAAGCATATTAAAGATTAATATACTACTAAACCATTTATTTTTCTCTTTTTTCTCTTAGCTATAATCCATATGTGCCTAACATTCTTCTAGACTTTCCTGTACCTTAAGTCATTGCTTTTACGATTACCTTATTTCCCCTAAAGGACTATTATGTGAAATTCTAGGTGTGTGACTATTCCTATGTTATATCCAAAGGGGATATTACAATTCAGCCTAATTTAGGTACACGTTATTCTTTCCTATGCTATGGTAGAAGTCTTTTAGCTCCGTTTGAAGCTGGGGGCATCAGTCAGGGGCCCCTACGTAACCTCCTATCCCCTACTGTTTTCATCTAAACACCAGGGGTAAAACACCACTGTGGCTTGACCGCACAGCAAGTTCTGCCCACTTACAGAAATGTGACTTTCTTGGCGTACAATCATAGGAAAATGTTGCCTCAGTAATAAAACGAACAGGCAGGCATCCTTAAAGCTGTTATTCCACTTTAACAGCAGACCACCAGAAAGGCTGGGCTAGTTTACGCACAAAGTCTATTTCATAAATAGACATCGCTCTTAAGAATGTATCCTGTTAGGCAGTCAACAGCAAGGTTTCCCGAAAGGAACAATAGTTAGGGTCAAGACCCTCTGAGGGGTCACAAGATGCTTTTTTTGGGGGGGGGGGTGTCTCGAGATTATTATTATTCATAATCTAGTTTTATTTTTGTGGTTTAAAATCTATTTTGTTTTTTTAAGTGGTAAAAGTCCTATTTTGTACTATACTGTCCTATAATGTTCTATACTGTACTACATTGTCCTATATTGTAATATACTGTCCTATAGTGTCCTATATTGTAAGATACTGTCCTATAGTGTTCTATACTGTACTACACTGTCCTATATTGTAAGATACTGTCCTATAGTGTTCTATACTGTACTACACTGTCCTATATTGTAAGATACTGTACTACACTGTCCTATATTGTACGATACTGTCCTATATTGTAAGATACTGTACAACACTGTCCTATATTGTAATATACTGTCCTATAGTGTCCTATAGTGTTCTAAACTGTACTACACTGTCCTATATTGTAAGATACTGTCCTATAGTGTCCTATAGTGTACTACACTGTCCTATATTGTAATATACTGTACTACACTGTCCTATATTGTAATATACTGTACTACACTGTCCTATATTGTAAGATATTGTCCTATAGTGTCCTATAGTGTACTACACTGTCCTATATTGTAATATACTGTACTACACTGTCCTATATTGTAAGATATTGTCCTATAGTGTCCTA
>JAOEHI010000016.1:2412524-2447244 GCA_025447815.1 Percopsis transmontana
CCCATGGTCTTGTATTTTTAGTTTGGACATTTTCTGTTTTTCTGTTTACCCCTTTGTGGATCCCTTTTGATTAAACCCTGTACACCACTGCCTGCCTCCCGTGCTCTGTCCTGCGCTTGGGTCACCGCTCGCACACACCACCGTGACATTAATAACTTGCTCAACAGTGATAGCAGGCAAACTTGAGACTTTGCTCCATGGCAGACATCAAAACACAGCTTGATTTAGTTATGAGAAAATTACATGGCAGCCATAAGCGAGGCAAGCTCACAACCTGCTTTCTACATCACAAAGCTGTTTTACAGTGCTTCACTTTCACCTCGAAAATAGCAAAGTCGATACAAAACCCTTATCAGCCGATTCAAACTTTTTTAGAGGACATGTAATGCAGTCCACAAGGGTCGGTTTTGGCTCCAGTGTTTCAACATTTAACACACTCCATAGTATTAAAGCATGTGTGTGGGTGTGATGGTCAAACAAGAACAAACTTACAAGTTCTCTCAAAGAGATCATTCCAACTCTTTTGTTTATCTCATCTCCCCTGCAACTGTTTTTTTCTTCATAATACATCCTGAAAGAGGCTTATGGGCACCTTACCCAAAGATCTCCGTCAGAGTAGTGGTCTGTGGGTGCTCAACACAGCCTTCATGGCTTATATCTGTACGCTCGCGTAAAACTTTAAATAACACGACAACTAAATATAACCATAATATGTTCAGTGGCTGGTGTATCACAAATAAAATAATGCGCTACTTTAACTGCCTGTCGTCTGATTCAGCCCACAGACGACAGGCATAAAGCCGAACAATGACCAAAATGGAAGGAATCCACAAGACAGAAAAAAAAGAAGAAAAAACGCAGCCAGCCATGTCATCCATGTCCTTCTCACCAAACGCTGGACCTTCTCATCCATTAAGACACAGCGTCTGATCATACGTATGACCCAAGGCTGAAAAGACAATGATGCAGTGTGCGCTTTAACGCCATGGTTTTACAAAACGAGGGGTCGTGCAAAGCTTTGCCGGGGTCCGCAAGGTTTTGTCAAGATAATGAAATAAATGTTTTAATTGTCACTTCTAATCTAGTTTAATTTATGGTTAATTTCAATGTATACAATTGTTCAATGGCGTTTATAGGTATATATTGTATGCTATTATGTTATGGGACCCCCCTACTGGTTTAATGTACAGCAAATAAGGCCATGGTGATTCTGAAGCTTATATAAATATAGTCAGATTAACTGGTCAAGCCGTAGACATACTCATGGTATATTTCATTCTGCCTAATGTCTCAAGGCATCAGCGTGGGTATGCACACAAAATAAGAATATTACACTTGAGACAGCATGGTGAAATCACATAGGAATGGACAAGAACAGCATGTCTGCTTGGAAACAATCTCCCAACGGCTGGACTGGTAGAAAATCCATGACTGGTCTCATACTATAACTATGGAGCTGAGCCCCCCACCCCACCAAAAAGCCAAATTGAGTGAGCTGGGTTTATGAACTCTGAAAGTTTATATAAGATGTCATTTCGGGCAGTGCGGTTTTGAACCAAGCCATCATGGCAGAGGATCCTAGGACTCCCTGTTGAAAGATCAGGTCAGTTTGGCATTCACTTTTAACATAGGGTTTATACAGAGAATTTAGGTGCATCTATTAAAATACATTGTTCAGAGAGAATTTTCTCTCATGTCTCACTTGAGGAGAGATTTGT
The DNA here is from genome assembly GCA_025447815.1 of Percopsis transmontana. NCBI lineage: Eukaryota > Metazoa > Chordata > Actinopteri > Percopsiformes > Percopsidae > Percopsis > Percopsis transmontana. Next base: position 2,414,243 of record JAOEHI010000016.1, read on the forward strand.
TAATTGTTTAAAATCCTCACTAGACTGTCTGAGATCACAGATATACGGGATTCCTGTGAATTATGTCTTCGGGTGAATTTTAGTCAGTTGAGCATGTCCAATTCATTTTTCCAATCTATTTCATGATAACAGGACACTTTATTAGCAAGATAATAAAGAGCCCAGATCCCCTGTTTCTCTGGTACGCCTGTTTGTAAATGTTGTTTCAGTTTCAAATTGGCTTCTCTTCCGATGAACTAACCCAAGGGCCCATTGTAAACGGCCAAACACCTATACTGCATCCCCATTCAAACACCACGGTACTTGTTTACCACACAGAGCATTCATTAAACACAATGCCGTCTGCAACCATGGTACCTTTTACACAGCTGCTTTAATGAGGTGTCAAATCACCCCTCCAGAACTGTAAACACAGATGCGGCCTCTCTACTGACTCTACCAATAAAACAAATAGGGCTATGTCAGTGCAACACTGATTTACCAAGAAGCAAAGGTAGTTTTATTTAATTCACTTTTATAGAGGTTAACTTAGTTAATGGTGTCCCTTCTTCTGAACATATCCCATTACCATAAAATATCATATTTGAGGAAATTAACAAGAAAATTTGACATGAATTTGCAGAGCAAATGGCAGCTAATGTATAGCAGGACTTGAGGTCATTGATTCGTTTTTGTTCTGGTTTAAACTAAATGCTGTACTGACACAGGCATGTCAAAGACACCACACTGCCTTGAACAGTCTCACTGGCCGGCATCTGCAGTCAGTATCCTCGCTTCCTAGGCCCGCATTAGGAAATGAACCTGCCGCAAACATAAGCCACACACACACACTTTATCTGTGAATGAGCTATAGCACAGGGGTTCGAATTAGGAAGTGCACTTTCAATGCTATGTCACACTTCCCTTCCTAGCTGGCACACTGCCCACTGTCCGTCAAGAGACCCTGACGCTTCCTTCCCCTATCCGAGAGTGAGTCACGGCTGTGTTCTTCTGTCAGACACTTAAATCTTCCATCTTCTTGGATAGAATACACAGGTATGAATGCTGTAGTTGAGAGGGAATATTTAGACAGATTCGCCTTTAGCGAGATACTAATTTTCTATTTGTCTGACTGTTGTTCGTTTGAGGAAGTTGAGGGGTCACGTCATGAATCCTCCGACTCCTGGGCGGGTCTAGGTTGTAAGAAACAGATCCTCTTTTGGCTCCTACAGGGCTTCACTACAGTAGGTTAATGACTCTCGTACTGGGGTTTAAACACATTGATTCCTAATTTCACATTGAATCACATCTTATATTATTAATAGAAATGTATGAGTCCTAGTATTTTAAAGTATGAGTCCTAGTATTTTAAAGTCTACTCTTAGTCCAACAATAATCCCATGATTAATAAAAAGATAGAATATTATTTAAACATAGACATTATCTGTATGTTCTTCTTTTGTTTCCCCACTTAAAAGCTTACACAGTAATATATTATCTGTTGAGTCAGTTTTTTAAATAAGGACTACTGTTAAAAAGATATAAAAAATATGCATATATATAGTATGCATATACAGCATATTTAAGGATATATGCTTATATTCGACTTGACTTGCAGTGATAACACAATGATTACTGGGATAGCTGGGGGTTACTCGGATACACAATACAAGCTTATCTTTATTTGCTGTAATATAATGTTCCCAGGTGCTGTGTGTCTGGGTTAGCTGTGATATCAGAGTGACACATCCTCGTTTCACAAAGAGATCACACTCAAAAGAAAACTGAAATTAATCTGACACATCACCTTTCCTCCTGTACCAAAGTAATCTACATATAGGCTACAGGTGACATGAATCAGACGGTGATATCATAGTCACACCTGTCATAACCACATCTCATCACATTCAGTTTTGCATAGGCTAGACGTTGAATGTTAATGTCAATATCAACTTTACACCCAGGTGTAAAGTTGCTTCCTCAACTGCCCTACTACAGACAACAAAATAACGTCACTACAATATGATTCAACAAAACAGGTTATTCTGGTTTTGTACCAATTATTAATATAGTTAAAAGTTTTTCTGTCCAAATCACTGATAGTTACTACAATGTCATAGCCGATTAGTGATAAGAATTTTGTCAAAGCTGAAATTAAATTGAATCTTCTTAACATCTGACATGACAGCCCATTCACTGTGTTTATGTGACATGGGTTTGCTCTTTAATATACATATAAACTCTACCCAATGTTACACTTACAATTTACAATTACAATTAGGTCATCAATGTGGGTACAAGCGGGGGATACGCCTAATAATAACTCAAAAGATCATTTTATGACACACAGCTAAATAAAAGAATACAATACCTCGTATTCTTAAACGTGCCAGTTAGGCTATGCCGTATATTCGATTTTACCCTTTGCTGACGGGCAACACAACGCTGTTTCTGTTCCCTGACATGTTGTTAACCTACATCGATAGCAAGCAAACGTGTGTCATCTAAACACAGTCCAGGGTCTATTTTTGAAATTAATCATAATTGTCGCTTGTCATCGATTTGTACATTGTGTTACTTTTTGATTCCCGCTCGTAGACACATGTATGGGAAACTCCATAACTTAGGCCCCGTTGCGAGATGCTACTGAGTTGGTCATTAGAAATTTCGGTAACTCACCGTTAAAGAATTTGCCGTGAAATAAAAGACCATTACACCATCCAGCTTGTGTTCGGGTTTTAAAGATACACGCGACCTGGTTTGCCGACGGAACAGGGAAACGGGGAAACTACGGACATAGAACTTCTAGAAGTAAGAGTTTACTAGTTAGTAAACGTCTGCCATAGGGATGAGGTCATTTCGATAAAAATAAAAGGATGCCGTCATAGAAGCCAGCCCCAGTCCGACATGAACACTGAACAGGCGCTCTTAAAGGGATACGCACCCATACGCAAGTTGGCGATCCAGTCAAAACTTTATGTAAGATGCATAAAACAACGTCTTCTTATTATATAAACGCACATTTAATGTTTTTCTAGATTCTTGATTTGTGCATATTTTCAAACGATGCGTACAAGCGTGGCAAGCCGTGACTTTAGCCTGCTTCGTATATTTAAGGTGGATCCATGTGGACTGATTTCTATTGACACCCCCTCCTATATTCATTCTACACACAAACACACCCCCGTACTCACGCAAGCACGCACACACACACACTATTATTTTAATAATTTTTCGACACAACTTAATTGCATACATTGTCGTAGCTGTTTTTTATTTCTTCATAAAATCGTTATAGTAGTAGTAGTGGTAGTAGTAGTAGTAGTAGTATATTAATAGTAGAACCATATGTCGGCCCTAATTAACATACATTGCTACCTTCACAAAAAGAGCAATATAAATATTTCACACAGTGCTCCACTCTTTTCTAAGCCAAATCCCTGTAACATCTTTTTGCCCTCCTTCCGCTGGGGTGCAGTATATGCATACAGACAACATTTTGCATTTAGCCTCCGACGAAGAAGACAAATTTGGCAAAAATAAGCGTACGCTGAGCTCCGATGTAAAGTAAACATTGATGCTGTTTTCTTATCTAACTTGCCCAGGGCGTCGCGAACGATGTGACACGTGTTAGGAAATATCGAGATCGATTTTGAATTCGTTTTATCCGGCTTTTTGTCGTTTTGAAAGCCATTTTTCTCGCTGTTGTTGCATTAGCTAACGCTAGCAACACGCCAGAGCTGGTCAAAATGGACGACAACAAGGTAAGAAAAACAACATGCTTTCTGTCTAGCCAGGGTCTATGTCGTCTATTTATTGTTGCCGTTTACTAATGTATTGTTGAGAATGTCAGAATAGTACCATACTATTGCTAAATATATCGTGTACATTACTAAATTATTACTAGATTATAATTTGGTGACTTTTTCTCACTGTCCACGAAGCTGCTCTGTACTGACTTCGTATGCTTGTGTCTGTTTTCCTGACAGATAGTGGGGGGTAAGGTGAAAAAACCTGGGAAACGGGGCCGCAAACCTGCCAAGATTGATTTGAAGGCAAAGTTGGAACGGAGCAGACAGAGTGCACGTGAATGCCGAGCCAGAAAGAAGCTGCGATATCAGTACCTGGAGGAGTTGGTGTCCAGCAAGGAGCGGGCCATCTGTGCCCTTCGCGAGGAGTTGGAGATGGTAACTAGCTCCCATTTGAATCCATTTACAGCCAGGCTGATTGATGGGCATGTCTTTAATGTTTGTTATACAGTGGTGTACAATGAGGGCTTTGGGATTCCTACACAAGATGCTCTTTGGGGGGACCATTAGATGATTTCAGGATTTCGAATCTAATTATATATTGAATAAAACGTGCCTGCATGCATCCAAATCTACTTAAGTGAGTACAATTACAAGTATTTTAAGAGAAGACCGGGGTTGGGCATCTTGCTCAAGCATGCTTAAAGATCGAACCCAAAACATTTAGGCTGGGAGTCAACAATAATAAAGAAAAATAAATAATAATAACATGGTTTAGTGGAGGATAGTCTAGCCCCAGATTTGGCCTACCTGTAAGCATCCTTGAGCCTTGAGCAAGATGCCTAACTATCTGCTCCATGTAATAGCATCATGTAATTGTAAGTCGCTTTGGATAAAAGTGTCTGCTAAAATGACCTAATTGTAATGGGTTCAAGTGCCAGGGTATCTGTAAGCATCCTTGTATTATTTGTACTCGTAACTTGTAATTGTACTCAGTGTAAGTCGCTGATAAAAGCGGCCACTAAATTATGTTTTTTTTTTTTGTGTAAAACTAAACTGAATTAGAACATGCCCTCATAACCTTGTCATTTAAGACCACAATATAACCATAGGTAGGCTATATAAATGTCTTTTAGTTCAGCTTGTCAACTGATCTGAATTGTTTTGTTCCACCCCCCCTCAGTACAAACAGTGGTGCTCAGCCATGGACCAGGGTAAGATCCCTTCAGAAATCAAGGCCCTACTCACAGGGGATGACCAGAAAATGCCTCAAGACAGCAGCAACAAGTCATCTAAGAATGGGAAAAATAACACCAGCAATGGCCAGGGCTAATAACCTTAAAGGGTCTCCAGCCCTTGAAATGGAGAAACCCCCGTTGTGAAGAAGGTCAAAGACACTGACAACAGGGGGGGTAGAGAGCTAATAGTTTAAAATGGCTCTCAGAAAAACGCATGTAACTACAGTAAACAACGACTTGTATTTGTGACAGTTATTCAAACGCAACAACACACATCTTTATCACAACCAATGTTTATTTCTTGAATATAGAGACTATATACTCTTTTCTTTTTTTTTGGTCAAACAGGAAAAGATTTAATGCATTATAAATGCAGTGGATTTGCTTGCTTAGTCATAGTGAAAAAAACTAAAAGCATTGCCATTCCCTTTTACTCTGTTCCTTACTTTACTTATTTGAGTTGAAAAGGAAAAGCCCAAAGGGTTGTATGGTTTGGAATATGTTTTTGTGATAATCAGCCTATGTGTGCTCATTTCTGGCCTTTTAATATGGCATAAAAATGAAGCATGAAGAGGGTATTTAAGACCAAGATTGCCTAAGTGTTGGATATACATTATATCCCAGCATGCATCAGGAATCAAAATGTATACAGTACTGTTGATTAGAAGTTGGATATATTTTTGTATTTGTATTTTATATTGGATTGGAAAAAGCACTTTTTTTTGTAGTCTGGTCATGAATGTATTGTCTAAAGTAGATGTTTGTTTTTATGTTTGTTTTGTGAGGGCAATTATAGCAATTTATAGAGTCATATTTATACAATTGTATAAATTATGGCTCTGGATAACTTCTTTTTTTTTTTAACAAATCTTGTATTACGGCTTTTCTTGCTCCTTGATGGTCTATGGTTTTCTATCTGATTATCACACCTTGTTTGTATGAATTGCTTAAAAACTAAGTTCTTTAATTGTACAATCTTATTGCAAATGTAGCTTTTTCCTTTTACACACATTCTGAAGCTTACTTTATACAGAGAAAGTTGTCTGATTTGTATCCTTGGATTCTTAAGATTAATATTCTTAATCTGCCCTCCCCCCCAAAAAAAGAGATATATATTTGAACCTTGTTTAACTGATTAGAAACAATAGGTCAATTGTTACTAATGTGTCTACATGCCTTATTAGTAATCCCAAACTCCTCCACTTTTCTGTAATTTGTACAAAAAGAAATTAAGACGTGGCTGTCAGGCAGTCTTAAAAATAGCTGACTGTTGTGCTGGTAAATGCATCTGTCTTTGTAGATCAGGGTCGAATTATTTTCAACATTTTCGAACGGATTCTTTTACTTATGCCACACTGGCTTTACTTTTTCTTCAGAGAGAGAGAGGCTCACTGCTGGCAGTTTGCTATCCTTTCATTTGTTAAAAATAGAAGATTGAAAATATTGTAATGCCTTGTTTGAGTTGAGCATTAATTTGGGCCAATATATAGTCTTCTCTCAGCCTTCATGACTCATGCACTGCAAAATGTAATTAACAGAAAGGGTAGGTTGTCTAAGTTATCTGAATTTGTCAGCGGCCCTTTAAAGAGAGAGTAGAAGCGTAACCATGACGATAAAATAAAGCAGATTTACATCCAATCCATTTGTCCATACATTTCTTATACGTTCTCTATACTTATAACCATTCACACAACATACAGTATTTTGGAAATGCTTATGCATTGTCAATATCATGAATTTATTTTATATTTCTGTATAAAGATATGTCCTGAAATCACAGTAGTTGACACAAAAAATGGATGTTTCACAAGAATAACATGGATGTCACAAGAAACTACAGCACTGTGCAGGTGAGAAAAACAGTTTTGCAGTGGCAGGTGTAGCCATCATAGATATCACAAATACACAGATCCTATCTCTGACCTGATAGGTTATAGCCCTCTCTTCATTTGGGTAACAGTACAACAAACAGAACACCAGTGAACATAATTTGTACATGTGACAAATGTTACAAATGGAACTCCCATAGAAATGTATCACATCCTGCCCCACCCCTACATATCTGTATGAATACAATGAACAGGATAGACTACCGTTCACAGATTGCACTACCTGAGAAATCCCTTCAACTTTAATATAGGTCCACACAATGAGACGTATTTGATTCCGCTGGTGGTTCAGCGCACAAAACCAAGAGCCCGTTCTGCTTGTTGGGGCTTTGCGTTAAGTTGCCATCGAAGGCTCTGGACTGACAAAGTATGAAAGCATCCTAGCAAAAATTGGCCAACCTTGATGCGCTGGTAAATAATAATGTAATGTCATTTGCTTTTGGATGTTCACAGTTTCAAAAGCTGACACCTACACAAATGTATTGGGAGGATTTGCATTGATGGGCCAGGCCAGTTTCTTTTCCTTAGCCTCTCGGTCAAAGGTATCATAAACCGAGTCCTTTGTGATGGTCTTTGCTTGCACTGGGATATCTGCTACCCCAACGTAGTTCTTTTTGGCGATCCGTGTGCTAGCTGTGATGGTGTAAGCATTGCTGCGGTAGCATTTCATGGATGACATGCAGAAAGTCTCCCTCATTCCCCTCCTGAAGTTTGCATTGTAGACGGAGTACAGTGTGGGCTTGGATGCTGCCGAGCTGAAGGAGATCCAGACGACGGCGGTGAAGAAAAGTGTCGCTTGCCTGCTAGGACCGTCGGGCTCCCTGGGATGCCACAGCTGGGCCACGTAGAACGGTGTCCAGGTGAGGAGGAACACTGAATTTAGCATGAGGAACATCTTAATGGTCTTCACTTTAGTCCTTGGTACGATGTTCATGGTCCGACGCACCGTGTGGCCATCGGCGCTGATCCTCCAGATGTAACGCACCACCCGCTGGTAGAAGGACACTATCAGCACGGCGGGGACAAGGAAGCCAAAGAGGAGGTGCGCCACCGCATAGGCTACACTGCCCCATCTGTACGGGAGGAAAAAGTCACAATGCCCACCATTGCTTTCTGCAGAGCCATAGAAGAAGAGACAGGGGCTGACAAAGGCAGCATCGAACAGCCAGGAGGCCAGAATCATCTTCTTAGCCTTCTCCCTTGAGACCTTGAAGCTGAGCGGGTAGACGATGGTGTAGAAGCGGTCCACACAGATGGAGAGGAGGACATAGACCTGCACCCCAGGACACAGGTGCTGGAGGTAACGCACAGCCTTGCAGGCAGCAGCACTCATGGGCCACCTGCCCGAGGTGACCTGGAGCAGGATGAAGGGCGCACAGCCGAGGCTCAGCAGCAGGTCTGCGCAGGCCATGGACACCACAAAGTAGTTTGTGGTAGACTGTGTCCTCCGGCTCCGGTGGATGACCAGGCAAACTAGGGCATTGCCCAGGATGGAGACCAGCCACAGTACCCCAAACACCAAGCCCAAGATGGCTACCTCGCCCGGAGCGAGCGCATAGGAGACGGCAGTCCTGTTTTGCTGACCGCTGGGCGATCCATCCGGGTTGCAGTGGAGAGTTGTGGGTAGACTGGCCAAGGCCGTCGAGTTCTCCTTCTCAGAGTAGTTCAAGGACATCGGGTATGAAAAGGATGGAGAGTACAGGGAGGGACGGACACCAAATGCGTCTGTTGACTGGGCGTACACCATGGCTATACCGCCGCAGAGAGGAGCTGTGGAGACACGTAAACACATGCATATATATTAGGAATAACATGAGCCTAGCCTGTGTGCAGCTGAACAGCCTTTACTACCCTTGTACAATTGGACAGACAGACAAGCAGAGGCACAGATTTTTTTTTTCAGCAAGTCGCCTATTTCCAGCTTAGTGGTGTGTTTGTGTACATACTAATTAATAATAGGCTAATAATAATTTGTGATTTTCTTTGTCATATATGATTTTCACAAATGAATAGTGTTTCATTATGGTCACAGGAGGACATTTCTTTCATTCTCTCTTTGTTTCTGGAAACAGTATCAAGGAATGTATTTTAGGGTTATTTTTATGTGGTTATTTTCATTAATAGAAAGAAATGTTACACAGTAGATGTTAGTGAGGATGTTTTTTTTAATTAATTAGCCTATAGGCCTAAGGTCACATGGGAAAAAGTCGGCAAAACCCAAACATCTAATTTAATCAGGCCAAATCTTCGATGCCACCGTATGCTATTTTATGAATGTCACACAACTATATTAAATGAAAGGTCTCAACAGAATCCGTTTCTCTGGGGGTTGCCATTACGAATCCGAGGCTCACGCGGGGAATCGGTTTGTGCCCGTGTTTACTCTAGCGGCTTTACCACGGTAGTCCCTTGGCAACATCATTTACCCAGCGACTCCTAAAGGAATAAAGTCCCAATAAGCCAGGTGCAGGCAGGGAACAACGGCACACTATGACAACTCAGCACTGAAACAGCCTTGTGTCAACAGCACAAGCGATAGTTATAGCCTACAAAATGTTAAAACTGTTTATTGGCAAAATGCCACTGGAATACGACTAGCTATATATCATACTATATACTATATACTATATATCATTAGCCTACGAAATAGATATGAGCATTAGATGAGACGTGTTTATGCCTGAATCCGTTAATTTTTTATTGTACCCTATTATTATTTATATAATTACATCAGTATTCTCATCATGACCACAATATTAGTGAAAGGCACACGAAGCGATATTTATTTTATCCATATGAAATCTATTGTTTCTTGGTTAGTGTTTTGTATTTCACTAATTTCACATGAAGCCTTGTAATAGCCGGCATCACAATATACACACACAAAGAAACAAAGTCAAACAATTAAGACTATAGTGTAGCCTATCATATATTTCTTGGGTCCAAAATTTACCAAATTTTTGGTATAGGCTAATGATGCATCACCTTATCAGTCATTTCTACCATTGGAAATATATATGTAGGTTACACGGAGGTACTAGTGCAGGCCATTACATTCGACAACAATATCACACAAACTGTTCTAACGTAAGGCTTAGAAAAACACGCACCTGTCCTGGCGAAAATAACCGTTGCATTTTATCGTCCAGGGCGTTTTTCTCCCAAATGGAGCTGTCCGTCTCCTCTGGTTCAGGTTCGGCGTTCAAGACATTGTTTTCTCCACAACATTCTTGTTCTTAAAAGCCTTGCACCATAGGACACAGGATTTCACTGATGCTAAAGAGGTTACGTGGCCAATTTCACGTTCCCTTTTTTCCAGCGGAGGCACATTTTACATCTCCAACACACACACGCACACACGCACACACACGATGTTGCCTTCTAATGATGTTTCATCACGCTGCACGCCCCTGATGCTGCCTACGTAGTTGAGAAGAGAACGGGCTTTATTTCAAGGTTGAATGTGGGGCATGTCAATTGTAAATGTTACTAGCCTACTGTAGGATAACGCGTGCATATTCCATTGAATAAGTCTATTAAAGACTGCAAGATTTAGGAGCTATACATTTAGTGCAAATTCTTAGAAATGCACTACAAATCAGCGAGTGAAATGCTGTGTGCTCTGGTAGATCTCTATATTTCGATTTCGATTTTTAACGCCGCCCTGATTGGTCCGGCGAATCTACCGTGCCTGTCACATGAATGAGCGCACACAGCTAGCCTACAACAGGTTTGCCAATGGCGCTTCGCAATGGCAGACACACGGGCTCTAGGGGGAGCAGGAGGAGGGTTTTTGGGTATCAAAATCTTGGGATACTTTCTTTCGTTATTTTTTCTCGTTGTAACTCTAAAATCCTAAATAGGCCTACAGCAGCTTTAACTCACTGACTCATTTAATTTTGCCTAACTGAATTCCCTATTGCGAGAGGTTCATCTTCCACAAGCTGTCTCTAGTCTTGGCCCACATGAAGAAAAAAAAGATGGCAAAGTGTCCGATAAAACATGGTTAACAAAAGATAAAAAAAATCTCATGAGTAAAATACAGCCTATATGTAGCAAATTTGTATTTTGGTTCTCTTTATTTTATTGCTGTTTCAGGCACGTTTTTTCTCTTGACGTAACAGTCTTTCACACTTAAAATTAAAGTAAACCAAGGACATCTGACTCACACTAATATGAGAATAAACAACCTATTCAACCCATGTCCTCGATTCAACTAAAGCAGCACCCAGTCGTCCTGCAGGCCTATTATGTGAAATTTAGCACTTTTTAATATATATCTGGTGCCTAGGCCTACTACTAGGCCTACCGCCTACTCAGTGAGAAGCGCAAGTCATAATTAAATATCTCAGACATTCCGAAGATGACATTTTGTGTAGCCTACTGTAGGCCTAGGCTAATTGTTGGTCAGACGTTTTGACCAACAGCTGTTTAGCGGAGAACAGGCTATCACTGGATGGGAAATCAGGTAGGCTATTTGAATGTGTTCAGTCAGGCAATCTTTTTTCTCCAGCAGCGCACTTGAGCACAGCGAAGTGAACGATTGGCCGAGTCCATGATAATTATCGTCGTTAGGTCTACCATAATCACCTTAACACTTGCGCATTTCATTTAGTTGGGTTTGGGAAATATTATACACATTCATCAACAGGATGCAGCCTGGTCATAGAAATAAGTTGGGATTTTTGACTCTCCAAATGTGCATTTAAATAGACGAGGTCTACTTCGCCCTCCGATGGAAGACACTGGTAGTCTACAAACGACGCGTGCTCCTTAAAAGCAATATGGCGTTGCACAGGTGCATTGTGTTATTTCCGAATGCCCTATCTATACCATAATACTTCCATGCTCCATACAGTAACCTACGCGTTGTTTCTATATGCTAGCCTATTGCCTGCAACATGTCTCCTCTATAACAGAGTCGTGCTTTCCGTCTACAATTACTGATTATATGCTGACGGCATGCTGCCGCAGCATATTGCTATGGCAACCAGCATTGAGGGGAGAGCGATTTCTCCAACAGACCAGTCACTATGGGCGACCAACAGTGGTAGTTAGGCTACTAGAGGTATAGCAGCCAGGCTTGAAGAGGGGTTGGTTAAGAGTGAAGAACGGTGAAAGATGTAACAAATTACCTGCTGGTAAACTAATACATAAACCCACGTGAATATCACGCATACATGGTTCAACATGACAGAATCACCCAGTCAAACATTTAAAGAATCGAAACGAAAAATATCATAACATAGTTGCAAAAAATGAATTCATGCACATATCTATTTTTTGCCTTCTTCTATGCTGCCAAAACTTTTGCTCAGCTCTGCGAAATAGATTACATTATCACAGAGACGCTCATCCCACACGCAGGTGTACATTTTTTCTCTCCCCTTAGTGAGTAAAGAAGAATGCTGTGGGCCATTTCTAAAGCCATGACTAAGCTGACACTGCTGTCATGATAGGTAGTTATCCAAAACCTAGGTGGTCTCTGGAAAGCCTTGAAACCTGAACCAACATTCAGGCCAACACAATGCAGGATTGATAGTAGTACGTTTTCAGGAGATGAGATATTTAATAAGGTATTTATTATTTACAGGTGTTTGAATTGAGGTTTTAACAAAAACTGACAGACTAGATAGTTTTGCCTAATTATAGAAAGAGGTATTTCTGTGCAGGACTAAATATGCCTTCCACATTGAACCCTAAGAGCCCATTAACTTAGCAAGTTGGGTAGTTAACAAATATCATGAATTGTACTTCATAACAAACAATGTTTAATTTTTATTAGCATTGCTGATGAATGCTTTAAATAATGATAACATTAAAAAGAATATTGTTAGTCAACTCAAATATATTGAGAGCGTTTAATGTAAAATGTTTACCTTAATAGATTTGGCCAATGCTTCTTTTAATAGGATCCAGTAAATTGCAACTAAAATCATCAGAAAGACATCTGTGGCAGGTTAGCTTAACATATACCGTTCTATGTTACCCATGATAAAATTATGGTATGGTATGGAATAGTCTACGCATACACAACCTCACATTTTCTTTTAAATTTCACATACAGATTATGTGGAGTGAATTGGGAAATGCCAGTAGATAAAAAAAAAGTACATATTACAGATTGAGATAGTATTTACAACATAAAGACAACAACATATGTACAGTACAGTATATATCATTGGCAATCATAAGAAGACATTCTTCCCTATCTTGTGCAGCGGGAGGTCGAGCAAACATAGATCGACGTGGTTCAGATTCTCTCATTTCTTTCTAGCGTCAAAATGTCAAATCTAAAAAAAAAGAAAGGGAGAGAGGTTTATCTACCTTATTTTTCAATAGTAAAGTAAAGCAAACATTTCTGGCTTCATTAAAACCTAACCTAACAGCTAAAGTTTGTCCCACATCTAACAAAAATACAAGAGTGGGAGGCAGAACTATTTTACAATGTTAATCTTTTCTCCTGCTGTTTCAAACGCAAAACTCCATACAAACGACAACTGTTGCCTTTGAAATTAAGGCGAATAGGATAAAATATATTGACGGGTAAAAATTACTCACCTCTCCAGAAAGTGGTTGTTTTCTGCCAACTCTTTCACAACTCCCTCCATTTCCTCCTTTAATTTCTTCATCCTGAATTACAGATGAATGTTACTTCTATGCTCCAATGTTATTTTCTGAATAGCCTACAAGTTCAGGTGGAAATCTGCAAAATTATCCATTGCAACAAGCCATTGAACTAGTGGTTATGGGGTGAAAATCCATGAAATTTAAAAATTACATTGTAACTGACACTATACCTTTCTTTTGAAACAGGTGACTTTTTTCAGATATTACAAAAGACTGGAAACTAGACAGAAGGCTATTTTTAGGCGTTTTGTGCCGTGTAATGGGGGGGCTCCCCTCCTTATTTATTTATTTATTTAATGTTTATTTGATAGGGACAAATGCATAGAACATTGCTTTATAAAGAATACAAAGCAGATGCAATGCATAAAGGTTTCTAGCCATGACTAATTTGCAACCCCCGTCCCTGGTTAGGCTATAAAATTAAAACAGAAATTACAGAGTATTAAGTTTAAAATTTACAGCCATTAAAATACATACAATATTCATTAAATAAGGTATGGGCCCAAGTAGATGTAGAAATCACTTTAAAACAGAGTCTAAAAACATTTAACAATACAAGAACACAAAATAAGAAGTGTGCATATGTCTGTGCATGCTCACATGCGCAGCCTTATGCTTGTGTCTTACCCCAGGGTCATCTCCACTAGCGTGTTCTGACTCAGATAGGCCGGGGGCTTGATACCACTGGACGCCAAGGGCATCACCTTCTGAGGCAGCAGCTCCAGCAACTGTAAACACACACACACAAACACAGACATGTCCCAGGTTTGGAATGAATAGGGCGGTCTCTTGCTACTCGTGAATGTCCCCCTTTTCTCATTCGTTCACCTTGATGACGCTCTCCATGAGCATGGTAACCTCCTTCTCAATGCTCATCAGCTGACCAGAAAGGCCCAGCAACTGCTTCCTCATGTGGTGCACCTTCCTGTGGAAGCAAGACCAAACACAGGGACTATTTACTGCCACCACTGTCCTCTGCCATTGTGTGCTCAGGTTGCTTAGCAAATGGGCCATCATCAAAGGCCCTTCCTGCTCAAACAGGCCCCTGATGTATGCGTTTTCATTTCGTGAACGCACAGAAACACAGGCTCAAAGTATTTTAAAACCTCCCGTTTGGGCAGAGTATTTCCATATGTAGTGTGTACATCCATAATACCCCAACAGAATTTGTGTTTTGACATCCTTTGTTTGAGATATACTACTTTTAGCAAAAGCCATTTTTGTTTGGAGGTGAATCTGAGACAAATGGGCAAAAGCCAATTCCTGCGTTTTAAATCAACTGACCTCATCCACTCTTCGCTCTTGGAAATAAAGAGGCGATATTTCATTGCACATTCCTCTGTGAATAAGGATCTGGCCTTTGAGGCATGGAGAACCAGCTTCTGTCTGCGGAGGAAATACACAGGTTAAGAAACCATAGGATGACTCTGTGGTTGTAGCTGTAACTGTAACTCATGGTCATGTCATGGACTTACTTGTCAAATTTGTGAATCTGTTCCTCATTGTACGGCAGACCTAAAACCCAAAAATTTGGCCATGTCAGAGCCCCAACATTTAACCATTCACCTTTATACAGCAACCCACATTATTATTGTATAATAATAATCGTGGGTTTGTTTGTTTTAAACCGGTTTAAAAAGGCATGTGGGATTTTCTTATAAACTCACGTCGTTCCGCCTTGTCCTTTTTAAACTGCTGATAAATGGCTGTGATGGCGTCCAACAGCACTTTAATTTTCTCCACACTTGAAAAAGGGAAACCAAGGGTCACACAGGAGCTAATCTATAACACTTACATTCATTCATGTTCATGTATGTATACGGCTGTGTGTCCAGACCACGTGCGCAAACAGACAGGTATTTTTTATTACTAATCGGAGTATATATGCCTGTTTTAAGGGACTACATGTCTACCCTAAAGATGAAATAAACATTCAGCTGTTTATTTTCCTCATTTAGTTAGGTCTTTTAGCAGATGCATTTATCCAATGCCATCAACAGTGAGTACATTTACACGTACTAAGAAGCAGGTAGAGTTAGACATCTTGCTCAAAGATGCTTACAGGTAGGCCGGTCTTAGGCTTGGAGTCAACCACAATAATTATTGTAAAAAATAATAAATACTACTACTACTACGGACTTGAAAAACTAGATATAAACACAACTATATCAATCTGACATGCGCACACACCCATGCACAAACACACAGACTCACTTCCTGTCCCCAGGGTGTGTGCCCACTTGCAGCGTCCAGGCATCAGTGAGTTGACCCCCTGGTAAGAACTGGCTCTTGATGTCCTGTGCTGTTCTCTCCATGGGCTCCAGGGACCCAGAGATCTGCAAGGGGAGGTCACACACCATATTGGACAAGCACAGCAGTACTCATGTCACACTCCAATGCTGTACACCAGGGATGTGTACAGTAGGCATTTGACTTCTTGTTACATGCTGAAACCGTTCCAAACGACTAGTTTATAATTGGGATGAGTTGGGTTTTGAATGGCTCGTATAAACTACAAAGTGTTCGTTTATGGTCCGTCACACCCCCAAAACGGCAAACGGAAATAAATTGCTATGTTAAAACAAGGTTTTTAACCAGGGAACAACAGAAAGCGCTGCCAAGATCATTACATGAAACAACACATTATACAGACACTATGGAACTCACACTGTTGAAGAAAATTTAACTAGAAAAGAAGTCTTCCATTTCTCAAGTGGAAGACAGGCGGGGAATATTGCTGCAAAGTGCCCGATGTCATAAACCAATGTCTGCTGTATACACGCAACAGCTGCGGCATTAACATAAGAGAATCAGAGATGTCAATCAGCGCGTGTACATGCCCAGACCGTGGCCCAGGAGTGCGCTCAGTAGACGGAATGTTCGCTACAGTTTCGGGAACTTTCTAGAACTGGACGACGCATTCCCTCGAAAAGGTTTGAATTCTGTTTTGTTGCATTTTGTGGCCGTGACCGACCACAAACTCCCTAACTCCCTCCCTTCTACCGTTCAGTTCTGCACCGATCCAATTTCATCAAAGCAACATGTTAAACGCGTATGAAACGCACCCCCAGACGCCAAGTTATCTCAAACACCTGCTCTAAAATACA
The DNA here is from genome assembly GCA_025447815.1 of Percopsis transmontana. Taxonomy (NCBI): domain Eukaryota; kingdom Metazoa; phylum Chordata; class Actinopteri; order Percopsiformes; family Percopsidae; genus Percopsis; species Percopsis transmontana. The sequence continues at coordinate 2,430,835 of JAOEHI010000016.1, forward strand.
AACAAAACAAAACAAAAATCATCGCGTGACCGTACAAGCATTCCGAGATGCCTTGGGGGGGGGGGGGGGAGAACACACACCACAAATCCTGTTTATTTTCATAGCTGCTCAAGATGACTCACTCTCAAAATCTTCTTGTGCATATCTGAGATCTCGTCGTATTCTGACGTCAGCATGTTGGCCTGCATCAACACCTCAAACCTGTTGGCAGGGAACTGGAGTTGGTTCTCTCTACATAATACTCATTAAGTGTTAATAATTGTGTGTGTGTCACATGCATGCTCGTCCCCGCTACTCACAGGGGTTCTGTCTTGTCCAGGATCTGTCTACAGTAGCTGCACAGATGAATGGCCTCAGTCTTCTTGTGCATGACCTCACCATAGTCTCCCCTCATAAGCTCACTGGAATGGAATGTCCAGATTAAAACTCAAACAGAGGTTATGTTTTTATCACGACCACCCCGCCTAATTGATTAACTCATGTGTTGCAAACGTACATCTTTTGTCTAAGACACAGATTCTGGTGTTTATAATACTGGTGTTTGTCAATTACGAGACCGTTAGGTAGTCAAAAGTGAGCATTTTGCTACATGCAAGCTATCACTCCAGCACATATAAAACACGCCACTACGTTACTCAGCAGTGAATCTAAAGCCCCTGTTAATACAGAAACTTAACCTTAGTAAGGGCGAAACTATGTATTTCAAGGATAACCAAAAGGGTTTGGGATGGAGTGACATGCTTAACGCACGCCGGCACCTGACTTTTAACTTTCAGCAGTTAGAAAACATCATGCAACTTGCAAACGAAGATGTCAATATATCTGCAATGTATGTCAAAAGCTCAATATATTTGCACATAATTTAGCGTGAGCACTGGCGTGACCCAAAACGTAACAATAAGAAAAATGCTCCCATTAACTTTTTTAATTTAGACCCGGAAGGCACTGACCATGCAAGCAATGACGATGGAACTTGGCAGGTCTATTGAACTACCCACCTACAGGAACTCAATTAAGAGTTCCCAAACTGTGCAATGCTTGCAAAATCAGGGTGGTTTTTACCAGGGTAGTCCCTTCATTCAACGCTACACCAAAAAGTTCTCAGTAATATTATTAATAATAATAATTATTATTATTATTACAAGGCTCTATAAGGAAGACTCACATTAAACCACGTACTCCTTTGCGTACTAGTTCTTGATAGACCAACAGGGACTCGGAAGTCTTCCACAAGTGTCCTACGTCACCTGCAAAAGTCTGAGCGACATCACATTTGTGGGTTTTTGTGCATGCAGACACGAGCGCATGTTGCTATTATGGATTTACAATCATAGGTGGGCTGCGAATAATTTCAACTGCCCATTTGTTCAATTATTCACAGCACTCAAATTATATAGTTCAACACAACTAAGCTATTAGATGTCACAGAAATAAATAAATAAAATGAATTTAAAGTGCAGTGCTTTCTTTCATTGATGGCCTGCTCCAGAGCTGTACGCCTACGGAGTACAGCTCTCATTATGTAATATCTAGTTACCGGTATCACCCATTTCTGTGATGAGCAACTACCAACTACCCACAATGCGAAAATAAATAATAACATTATTATAATCAAAGGACAGATGCATGTGTACAGATGAATAACATTTTCCTGGGAAAGCAACAACCATGCTTCACAAAAGCCCACTGCTTCATTGAATAGGACTGACTGAAAAAGAAAAATATATATAATAAAAAGGGAAAAAAAGAAGAAATAATTTCTAAAAATATAACTGTGCTGAACAATATGCAACAAAACAAAAACATAAAAACTGTTCATACTGCTTTTCATAGGATTTGAAAAGATTGTTCTCTATTCTAAAGCTTTTTTTAAGCTAATGACATTCATTAAAACAGCATATAGATAGAACGTACACGTTGTGCCGACAACAATTTTGCACCCAGATACCATATTATAAAAATTGACTAGAACTAGTAAAGCTTCCATGAGTGGGCAGTAGGTTGAGATTGATGCTATAACTTATAAACGTAACAACTAGTTACTAGTTACTAGTTTGTTACGTAACTACTAAGTTGTTACTTTAAATACACTGGGAGGCAGATGAATATGTTCTCTTGTACCTTGGCATAGCTGGCATCCAGGTCCAGGTCATAGCGAGGCTGGACTTTGGGAGCGCTGGCTGTGGAGAGAGAGACATTCTCTGGGTTAGACACACATCACTGAACCCATCTCCATCTTCACTCAAATGTCATCCATTCACAAAAGGCCTCTGTTCCTCCTTCTCAGCTGAGGGTCCCCCACACTTACGGTCATCAAAGATGAGTCCCACGGTGGCCACGGACTCCCGGCTCATCAGCATGATGGGGTTGTCCCTGGTGGTCCTGGGGAAATTCTTGGCCTGGCGGTTGGGGTCCAGAGCCAGTCGCCGCCCCTCGTACAGCAGCTCCTGGTTGTGAGGCAGAATGCTGGTGCAGCGTGCGAGCAGATCCTGGAACGCTGGTGTCCTGTGGAGACACGAGGACGTGGAGCGTTTAAGCAACAGTGAACTGCTTGACTAATATTGAGTGAAATCCTGTTAAAACGGATGGCTTCCTTACAGTCCACACGTTGACATTTGGTCATTTGTAGTGACTGTCACAGAATTTTATAATAATAATACTAAACTTAATTTATAGAGCAACGTTAAAAACAGTTTAGCAGAGTGCTTTGACAGTCCAAAGTTTATGAGGGGTGGAAGCTATGAAAATTATCTGATCAGAATGGAATGAACAGAATTTATGAACTGAAGCTACCATTTGTTGTTTTTAATCAACGTCCAAGTGCTGACAGGTGAACAAGGAGTCTTTAACCAGCTTCGTAATGTGTTACACATGTTAACGTTTTTGAGATACATTGAGTGAAATTAATATTTTACTATCGCCCTCAGTGTGTAGAAGCTATACAGTCAAGTGTTTTATTAAGTTTAATTTCACTTTAATGCAAGAGCTGTTATTCTTTGTGGTGATGGAAACTTGGACGGAAATTAATTTTGAATGCTGGTTGAACCTTTACAGCCTGTTTGTGTGGCTTACTTCTTGTATTCGTGGATGTAGAGATGGTGTAGTGTGGCCTGCTGCAGGCTGAATACATAGATGACGGTGCGGTGCAGAATGTCGCTGGTCTCGGTGAAGAACTGGTCAAAGCCCCAGCACTTCTCCTGGTCGGCCTCCAGGATGTTGGCCAGGACTGGCGTCAGCAGACTCTGTAGGCCCCTGAAGCAGAAAGCAAGAGGTTAAAGGTGTAGTCTGCAAGATGTAGTACCATTACAAAATTACACATTTTCAAACGTATTTGAAAATCTCCCGTACACACACACTATCTGAGAAGAATTAACATTTTGCCATAAATCCCTATGAAATTCCTTGGTTGGAAGGCACTACTTTTAGCAAATGCCAGTCCATATATTCTATATTTGGATGCAAATCTGAGACAGACGATTGGACAAATCCCGCACGCACACACTGATGCAACAAGTGCGTACAGGACGTGTTTACGGGGATCTGTACGCACTCACCTTACCCCTTTGTGGCCAGTCCAAAAAAGTACAAACACCTTTTAAAATGTTAATTTTCGAAAAGGTTCAAACAAACAAAACAGTGGCTATTAGGCAAAATAAAATATACATGATTATAATAAAAATTGAAATTGGCTTCTCACATCATCACATATTTATGTCAGTTAAAACATAAACAACAAAAACTGTTCCTAGATATTGGATGGCATCTTTAATAAAACCTTACTTGGAGAGGCTGCAGGATACTGGCATTTCTGTATTCCACTCTATGTTGCCATTCTCAAACCTCTGCTGGCCAGAAATGGTTCCAGATGGCTTCTCTGTGATGATCTTGTACCTGAAAGGAAGAAACCAGCCAGGTGAGACATACTGGTGGGTGAATCCTCTCTGACACCTCTCGATTTCAATTATCCATTTTTTTTATTTCCCAATGAAGAAAACCCATAATAAGCAAATTCATCTCAACGTAAATAACATCTCAAAGTAATCAAAGAATATTACTGTTTTCACTACTGGGACAAGAACATTACTGTCATTTAGAGTTATGTTTTACTTGTATTTTTAGAAATATAAAAAAAAAAATAACACCAACAACTTCGATTTTGGCAACCTTCTTCTTACATCACTTCCTTGTTCCTCCGCGGCCCTTCAAAGGGCCGGAAGGGAAGGCTGCCAGTGGCTGCGTGGTAAAAGGTGACGCCGATGCTCCACAGGTCCACGGTAGCCCCATACTTCTTCTGGTGGTCCTTCCTCAGCACGGCGCGCTCATACATGTCAGGGTGCTATATAGGAACACATAGGTCAGACCAGTGCGCCAGTGACGACCACAATGGGTGGGCTAGGTGTGCTAAATAGCAAGCTTTTACAACCCTACCGACTAGGTGTCTTTTTGCTAATGCTTACTCAATGAGGGGTTATTTGAACGTGGGTGAGTCTACGCTGAGATGTTACTGGATGACCTACCAGGTATTCCTCAGTTCCGTAAAGTGAGACAAACTGTTCATCATCGTCCAGCTCTCGGGCTGCGCCGAAGTCCGTTAGCTTATAGACCGAGCGGCCGTCTTCTCCGATGACGCGCATGATGTTCCCCGGTTTGATGTCACGATGCACAATGCCGTACTCTCTCAGATGGTTCATTCCCGCCACTATAAAACACAAGCAAGTATAAGTAACACACTCGCATAATGGCTTGTAGTATCGTGTGTAGTATCGTGTGTAGTACCGCGTAATCGCGTAGCAACGTTTTCTCAGGAGATGCTATCATCGGTTAAACATTATCATTATCTAGGCAGTGGTTGCTTAACACTGACTGTGAAGTTTACGACGGTCAAAGCACTCCCTCACCGACATCCTGGAGAACTATTAAAAACTCGTCCTCTGGCAGACCATAGGCATTAGAGGACTCCTCAAGCACCGTGTAGAGACTCCCGCACGGGCAATACTCCATCACTAGGACCTTGTGGCGTGCGTTGGACTAGGGGTAGACAAACAGGGTTATGCATATGTTTTTGAGATAGTGAGCTGTTACTAGTAGAAACTAGTTTCAAGCATGATTTTTGTTCTTCTCAAGGCTAGAAAGCTAGCAGTTGGCTACAAACCTCTTCCTCCACGGCAAAGAGTTTGACAATGTTCTTATGGTTGAGTTTCTTCAGCACCTCAAACTCTCTCATCTGGACATCCAGGGGTCGGAGGAAACTCAGGTTGTTGAACACTTTAACCGCATAGAGGTCCCCTGTTTTCTATTACGGAATACAAAGTGATTACACACAAGCAACTGCATGAGGTACAAAGGTTTGTACCTTTGTATTTAACATGCAAGAGTTACTGTTGTATGAAAAGAGTGGCCACTCGAAGCGGTTTATAAATCTAAATGGGATCAAAACTATGGCTTAGATGAAGATCTGGCAACATTTCAGGATCTATTAATGCAGGAATCTATTCATTCCAAAGGGTTTGCAAAAGCTTTAGAGAAGATTTATGACCTGTTCCATAATGAACTTCATAGAGACAAAGTCAACAATAATTATCAGGTTCAGACCAATCCTCAAACTGAGACGCTGATTGTATGGCAGTGGGAAAATCCCTTTGTAGAGGGGAGAGAGGAGTTTCAAAGCCAACACAGCACATTCTCAGGTAAACTAGCAAACTCCTTTCTGGGGAGGTGGGGGGGAGGAGAGAAATAGCACAAACACAGCCACTCCCGCAGTTCTCCTCAGCAAAAATGTAAACAGGAAAGGGGAAAGGCTCCACTTGCACATAGGCCTTAACATGGTTCTCTTTCTATCAACAGATTAAGCATTCGCATGCTTAAGAGCTGCATGTACTTTTCCCAGTCGTGTGCCATTTAAACACAATGGCCTAGTGACTTCCACTGATGTAGTGGTAGTTCCTCTTAATCAAGGGATTCAATGATGGTTGGGGCACAAAACACTAATTCAGGTATTATGCGTGTATACACTACATATGGAAACACCCTGACTGAAACAGGAAGTTTTAATATACTTCTGAAATTGTGAAATTATGTTATAAACTACCACTAAAAGTCAGGAAGACACTGATGTTGCCAGTTCATTCCATAATTATAATTATAATAATTACAATGGAATAGTTAGACACAGTTTAGGGAGAATACCCCGTTTTCTGAGTCATGGTTACTAGAAGAAGAAAAAAAAACTAGTTGATCTAGTAATTCTAATAATAGTCTAATAATAGTAAACCTTTTCTTATCCATGACGGCAAACTGCCTCTAGGGGATTCCCCAATCTGTGCTAAATTCTCACACTGGAGCTACCTGAGTACGTGGATCCATGTGCCCCACATGCAGCTGTCATTTAATGCCATTTACATCGGGACACATTTGCTCTTGAAAGAGCAAAGTCTAATTTTAATTGTGTGTTCAGCCTTACCAGATGTATACTTGATGTTAAGTCCCCATAAGGCTTTGCGAGGACGACAAACAGTGGCTGGTCTATTAATAAATGCTCTAATTTAGCGTCTAGCTTCTCGTGTCTGTATAACTCCCACAATTAGGTCATCTAGGAGATGTAGGAGATTTAGAAGAGGATGCTTACAGCTAAGGTCGGGCATGTTGGGGATCGAACCCATGACCATTCGGATGGGAGTCGACCCTCCTAAATACCTTTGTTAGGGGGCAGCATATTCTGCCCCCTAACAAATGGAAGATTAGGAGGATAAGACAAAGAATAGTCCCAAACCAACACACACAAAAAAACAAGCAAGCCTTAGTAGAGGATTAAAGGTTTTACATGAATGCTTCTATTGTCTTTGTAACCACAGGCTTACTTTGACCTGACCTGAGGTTCCGCCAGCGTGTACAGTACATAGGCTGATAACATCCATAGTGTAATGTGCCCACCTTGTGTCTTCCACGGTAGACATTTGCCGTAGCCCCCTGGCCCAGCAGGTCTGAGATTAGCCACAGGTAGTTTGTCGTGCTCTGCATTGCGATGGCTTCAATTGATCCTTTAAGTAAAAGATCAGTAGGTCACACTGATCTTAAAGTGCCACTTGAGAAGATCTGATTACAGAAAGACAAAACAGAAAAGTTGTATATTAGAGTATAAATATATAGAGTTCAAGTGCAATGGAACACATGCTATAACTGGTCAAAAGAGCTACATACTGTATTTTATTCACAACAGCGTCAAACATAGATAGACATCAGATCAACTTAGTCTACTAAGCAAGCTCCACCCTCCATATAATGTGTAAATATTGGCTTGGTGACACATTGGTTTTTATGCTGGGTGTGTAGCTAAAAACCTATTCTATAGCTTGCATATTCTGTATAAGTTTGCTGTCCCTACTCAAACATGCTACTACTTTGCTGCCTTGACCAAAAGATTGGAGGTTACTGGAAGAAAGAATATATATGTTATAATGTGTTATTCCTTTGGCTGTATAGGGCTTTAGCTTAACGTTATGCACATGATATTTATTCTATCTTAATCTTTTCTGTTTTAGGGTGACGTCACGCTGTATGTGCGGGGAAATTCCCCCTTAGGCCTCAAGCAATGAGTTTGAAATAAGGATTAAGTGTAGTGATGTATTTATTAAGATTTTACGTTGACAGCTTTTATATGATTGAACAATTGTGACTTCTCTTGTCATCCATCCTACCAAAATTTCGCCAAGACGAAAAATACATTAATCTTCAACGTTGCAACAACGATATATACGTAACAAATGGGAATGCGAGTAATTGAAATTGTCTCTACTGTGAAATAATTGGTCTACTCTTTAGTAAGGTTAGATCCGAACAGTATTATTTCACTTTATGTACCGTATAGCCTACTGGACATGGATGCCTGTGAAATCGGAACTAAAACCATAGACATTACATAAGTTACATAAGCATTACTCATATCAATAAACTATTTACTACACAGTGATACATTTTTACATGTCAAAAGAATTGTCTCTAATATGCAGAAGTCATGGATGTCATATTAAAACAATAATACTGCTAAGACATAAAACATTGTTTATTTCCTTACCTTCGCCAAATCCTCTTCCGTGGTTTTCTAATCACATGATCCAAATGCTTCAATCACAACGAGGTGGGGGCTGACCCGTGTGCTGCGATATCACCGTAAAACTCCTATAAGACGTTGAGAAAGTTTCTCGGGCGTTTTATTTTGATTTCTTTATTTTTTCTTACTGTCCCGTTGTAAGGTCTACAGTCTTTGTTATGAAACAAGCGAAACAACTGATTGCTGGATTGGGTGGGTGGAAACCCCTTTCTTCTCGTGCGCTGCACCCTCGCCTTGTTCAGATTAGGCCTACCGTAATGACACATGAAAACGAAACCTATGGAACACTAAACTAGAAGAACTGTTGTCTTCTTTTTGCGCAAATAAATAGACGTGATTTCCGTTATGAAAATCCAAGCATAGCGACACTCACCGGCCACTTCATTAGGTAGGCCTACACCTAGTTAAACCAAAGCAATCAGTCCTGCAATAAATCTCCCTGCATGATTGTTATAATGTTCAGTTGAAACCCTTTAAGAGAGGTGGCGATTCAACTGTGTGATCATTTAGGAGGATGTAGTTGTGCTGTTAAACTGTATTGAATTAAACACGTGTGTTATTTAACCTAGCCTCACTGATTGAAATGAGGTGGGCAAAATAATAGAAACACGTGTTAGTAGGCTACAACGCAAAACAATTCACAACCACAAACTAGGCCTACATCCTCCAAAATGATTCTGCGATCAACGATCAGGATTGTTGTATTACACAGAAGTGGCCGGTGTGTTTGCCCCGTTGTGTGTGTGCGTTTACTGTTTTGTAGGCTTATAAAAGGCCATAAGATATTTTACCATATGCAAAATGTCTGCTTTTCATACAGAGAAATGTGTCAACTAAAATTTATTTTGAACATGGGGAGGTTGTTTTTTTTATTATATATTAAGTAGGACGTATCCCCTGCGTCCCTTCAGAAATCTACGCCTATGATTATTATGATAAATTGGGGAGAGAGTTAGCGTTCGTGTACTTCGTGTAGGCCTACTTACTCTCTTGTTAAAATCGATAGGTGGTGCCAAAAGCGTCCTGCGTCGTCTTTCAAATCGAATAACCGTGCATGTGAATGGGAGTATCGAATAGCAATATAATATGTAATATAATTTTTAAAATACTGTCTATTTATTTAAAATGTTAACCATAAAATAGTTGATTATTTACATCTTGTTAGGTCAATATACCATCTTGCTAGACAAAAGTTTTGGGGAAACATTTTGGCAAGCTACACAAATCACCTGTCAAATATTTTCCCTGTTCTATTTTCCACAATATTTATCCTACATTAAAAGGGTTTCTATTTTAAATCATTTTGAGAGACTGGAATTTGGCCTACCTGTAAGTATCTTTGAGCAAGATGCCTAACCCCTATCTGCTCCATGTAATAGCATCATGGATTGTAAGTCGCTTTGTAAGTCGCTTTGTAAAAGCGTCTGCTAAATTACCTAATTGTAATAATATTGTAGAAATCAGTCATAATTTCCCTCTTCTGTTGTTTTTTTTAAACTGAACTGACATTTCTTTTAAATTTTGAAAATCTAGAAAAATCCTGTCATAGATTGCTCAAAGGAACACCTAAGTCACTCCTCGCAGATTTAATCAGAAAAGCGACTGTTTGAACGTAAAGATCTAAACTTTTAACCTCCTGGCTGCTCTGCTTTATAATCTGTCAAGTCCTAAAATGTGTTGTAATGGAAGATTTGATCTATGCACACTATATGAAAATAATATAGAAGTCACATTTAAAAGTTACAGTAACTTTTAAATGTCACCACTGCCAACCCTACACTAGCGTGTGCACAAGGACTGGACAACAATAAATAGGTTCACTTATATATTATATATATATATAAATTATATTTAAAAAGTAATTTATTTGTTACGGCTTATAGCATTAGCTGAATGGGCTGTACAAATTCAGTTTATACCGCTTTACATGTGACCCAATCAAGGTAGGAAAGATTGAATGGAAATTCAATTAACGTGATAAACCGAATTGTGGTCATACTCAAGTACATCCCGCCAAGCACCCTGGTGTCAAAGTTGATTTAAAGCGAAACCTTTTAGTTATTTTTCCTCTAAATCTTTGACCCTTCGCAATGCCATCTTGAATAACTAACCTTTTCCCAATATATCTTCATATAGTTTCATCATGCCTCACTGCTTTAAAAAAAAAAACAATCTTTTTCCACCTTCTCACATATCTCGTCAAACAGAAACACAAACGGCCACCCTAACATCAATTTTATTTCAGCTGCTTGACATCATGGTGGGAGTGTACCGGAAATCAGACCAAAAAAAAAAAAGTATTTTAAAGTGCAGGTAGAGAATGAGAACCTCTCCAAACAATGTTTAATTAGACAGGATGTGCACAAGAGCACGAGTCAAGAGCATTCAGACAAAGCCTTCAAACATACGAGATATAGAAATGATTTGATTGTACCACAGGCAGTTACTTGGCTTGTTTTACACGTTGACAGAAGTTTTCTAGCGTGAAAAAAGTGTGGAGGGAGTAAGGGAGACCAAGATACACATATGACATTATCATAACAGGATTCAAGTGGCTTGGATTCCCATTCAGACCAACAGTTCAATGTGTAACCTAATGAAACAAAAACTAGCATATCAGGTTGTCCCAACAAGGTCGAGATTAAATATCACTGTTCGCAATGGAGGGAGAAAAAAAAAATACATGCAGTTTGCCCTTCGAATACCAAGAGACAAATTTAGACATTTTAATGTAGACTGCTTCAGGTGATTATAAAATGCATTTTATCCATTAGATTGTCATTGAAATCATGCATGCTGGTGTACGATCTTTGTAGAGCAATGTAAAAAAGAAAAAATGTATTAGCAAAATAATACACGTTTTGATACCGGCCTGAAAATGGAGTTGCTCTCAGAAGACCCGTTAAGATAGGGAGGAATGATGAACCATTATCGATAAAACTATCCTCCTCAAACAAACGTCATTGACAACAAGATACCTTAAAAAATATATTTCTGGTTATCACGAGACAGCACAGGGACAGAATGGTTTTTACGAAGGAGATTGTTGATGTATATATATATATATATATAAAGGCAATAGAATAGATGCCACCTCATAATGTACAGTAGATGCAATGTCTGATCTAAGCACCATCTTTCTACCTTTAGTCACAAAACAAGGCCTCGAGTTTACAACAGGACTCAATGAGAAGGCGATATGGAAATCGACCGTGGATTGTAGAAACTGATTTTGGCACAATAGTCCTTTAAAAAAAAATTCTGAGTGACTTGTGAACAGAAAGAGAACAGATACTTCTCAATACAAACACAGGATACCTGGATATGTTCTTTGTTTTGACTGATCTGTCTGAGATTGTCACCATACTTTTGGAGTGATATTTTGTAGAAAAATATAATGAAGCATATATTTAAAAAAAAAGACGGAATGAAAGAAAGTACTGCAAGAATTCAATGGATAGATTTACAATGATTTTCTATATAGCTTATAAATACGTTATCTACACAATATGTGGTACAAAAATACTATAGCATCTAGTGGGCACTGGATTTCCTCTCTGCGTTTCATAAAATATTGTAACATAAAATGATATGAATCATGTAACTGGTTAGGCACGAGAAATTGTCCTTGGTGGGGATGGGTGTTAAAAAGCAGTCAAAAGAAAGTTTGACATTTAAAAAAGGCAATGAACGCACGCACCCCGTAACAGATCTATCAGGGTCGGGATTCACCTTAAAAGGGCTATCTGAAATTGCAGTCAGGCATTCTAATGTTTTTTTTACTTTTAAAAAGGAAATAAAACAACCTATATTTTGGAGGACATTCTCTTAGTAAGTCCATTGTGAATTGAAGATGTGAGCCATGTTGTGCTGTCATTCAATTTGACAGTTCCGTGAACCAAGTAGATTTATACATGCAGTATGTGGCCTTGGAACTATAAGTAGCTATTAGGAAGCCAACAAATGATGGTAGTGGTAATATTAATTCAGATATATGTGCCTTAAGAGTCATTGCTTCACATCTGAAACTCTGGTTCTGTAATCCAGCAAATGGCTCACATCTACAATGCCATAGTAAAAAAAATAGGGATATGATGCTGAAATTCATATGAAATGAAGAGGTATTATTTATAAAAAAACAAAAAAAAATGTACCAGTACCACATTCTTTGACACTGAAAGGCTTACCCAGCCAATATTAACCCAGTTTATGGGTTAACCATAGAAATCACTGCTCCAGAGCTGACAAAATGGCTGCCCAGTTGACAGAGCTGAGCAGTGCAGCGCACGGGAGAGACATCCAGGGGGAGCTCTTCTCTTTCCCCAACCAGGCCTCATCCTTTCAAAGTGTTGCGCAAATGGCAATGTTTTTCTTATTTGGCATCAGATTTGTTATGTGTCGCTGTCAATTTTCATGTGCTTTTGTGTCCTTCAGCCTTGTAGGAAGGTCATTTCTCCTCCCCTGGTTTAAGGCAACTTATATTTGTAACAATTTTAATAAAACCTTTTCTTAAAAAAAAAAAAAAAAAAAAAAAAAGTACAAATTTCTTAATACAAACCTCTATGGCATTATCAGTAAACACTGTATAGAAAATATATAAATATGCTTCTCTCTTTTCAATGTACAAATGTTCTGCAGCTCTTTTGCAAGATCCCATTTTCTCTTTTTCTCCATATTTTTTGTAATATACAGGTGCCCGACGTTCCTCCAGATCCCCCTCTCCGCTCCACGACGTCAGTCTCTCTTTCCCATTTTTAGACTCATAATATGCACAATTGGTATTTACAGTGTGGTGGTGGGGGTGGGGTGGGGAAGGGTGCTCACGAGGAGTCCGTGCAGGGCGAGGGGGGCGGGGGGTAGAGGTGGTGGGAGTAGCTGCGCTCCGTGTACGGGGAGGGCGGGCAGCTCTCACAGTTCTCCTCGGCCGACAGGTACTGGCTCCGGGGGGTGGGGGGCGGCGGGAACGGCTCCGAGTCGTAGTTGAGGTCGCTGGTGTAGCCCTTGGAGATGGTGCCGGCCTTGGGCGGGGCGCGGCGCCCTGGCGTGCAGTCGCTGTCGCACACGTCCGTGCTGCACGGCGTGGTGGGCGGGGCAAAGTGGCGGTAGGTGTAGGGCCTATAGCTGTGTGAAGGCCAAGAAAGAGACCGTTACCCTGTTAGCTCAGAGTGAATTCTTATGACATAGGGCTACACGTTTTAATGTGTACATGCATTAAAACCGTACAGCAGAGTCGACCGTTTCCATTCTCATTTTTCAGCCACCCTCCACCCAGTGAATTTGACGATGAAAAGCCGCACTACTGAGCGTGGTTTCAAACCCACTTCAAGTCTGCGCCGTTCCAAAAAGGCACGGAAACAAAAGTAAACAAAAGCAGCCAAGTCTCTTTGAAACTGGGTCGCTGTGTACAGAAAAGGGATTGTTTTAAGTGTTAGCATGTGCTCGAGGAATCTCTCTCCGCTCGCAGTGCGGCAGGCTGCGGCGCTACAGTTCGATTACGCTCGCAAACCGGACAGACTGTCTTTGGCACACTCTTAAATATACATGGGAAAAAAATGAATCACATAGCATGTGCTGAGAAAACAGAGCTGGAAGGGTTCAAACCATCAGTACGAAGAATGGTGCGGCTCCAACTTAAGCTAAACTACTGGAGACAAGGGCCGCATCCGAATAGTCATGCTGTTACGTCGTAAGCCGTAGGGTGTTTGAATACTCAGTAGTCGTAGTCGAACGGTACCCAGATGACCTACTACATCCCTTGAAAGTGTACAACGTACTCAACCACGCTATCCCATAAGTCAGCTGGAGCCCGAATTAACGAATAAGAAGAATTCCCCAGGAAAAGAGAAAGAATATGTCAAAGCGAAGCAAGCGGTAGCTGCAGCAATGTCTAAAGGGGTGTTTGTGGCGGTGTACAAAAGTAAGTATCAGGATGACAAATGGTTTAAACATGCCGTTGCAAAATAGGTTCTCGACTCAAAAGTAAAGGTCATTTGTGTGTCATTCGCGGCATACATGGGTATACGTCATATGTAAACATCCGGATCAAAAAGGACAGGTAAGATGGCGCTGAGTATATCCAAATTGTGTCCCTACAACTCACTCGCATACCCACAGAACGTACTACAGCAACGGTGGGGTAGTAGGTTCTTAAAGTGTGTTGGTCCATACTGAGTATTTGGATGGAGCCAAGCAATGCATAGCACTCGACACACTTTCCCAGCTGATAATGCAACTGTGTGTGTGTGTGTGTGTGTGTGAGAGACGGACCTGTAGGAGCGGTGTGTAGAGGGGCTGTTAGAGGAGTAGCCAAACTCCATGGTGTACTGGGAACGGACAGTTGCAGGGGACGGGGGGGGGTTCAGGATCTGAAAAACACATTTAATTACAGAATTATCAACAACTTTTTTCTAAACTTACGCTTCATGACTCATTATAATTCCAGCACATGCACAAATACTACCACCCATGTCATTTAAATAATTAAAGATTATAGCTCTTGACTGCAGAACATACTTACAATTCTGAAGATTTACTTTTTGAAGTAGTAAAAAACAAAAAAAACAACAATATTACAACTCGCCTGACATTTAATACTTCCACATGTCTAGAGAGCCTGGTTTGCTGGTTAGGAATTTGTGAGATTTAATGAAAACAGATGGCTGTGGTAAGGGCCTTTTGATGGCATCTACAACCGACTTGCAATTGGTAAGTTGCTTAAAACTGAGTGAATTATTGCTGAGCACTGTGAAAATTGCTCCGGCATCAAAACTAGAAAAAGGTTTAGCATGAAATACAATGAATCAATTTCAGACAGACATTCGTGTGAATGGGGGGGCACCATTTCCTTATTTTATATTGAATATAAAAAAAAATATGATTTGAAAGCAGTTGCCTACCGGTGGGAAATAAGTGCCCTTGGTACTGGAAGAGCTGCTGGACGAGGCGCCCGTGACGTGGGCGCGGTCGTACGGCGGGCCGCTGCTTCCACCCATGATACTGAGGGAGCCAATCACAGACTTTCCTCTGGACATGCCTGTCACAAGTACAAGAGCATGCTTAGTTCATTCAGTTCACTTGTTATTCAACAGAAGGCAATGTGTTTGGATGGTCTCTAAATCAGTACGCCCTCACAGACACAAATATTACCAACACACACCACAAAAATAAAAATAAAAAGTCCACTAAAATTGTTTTAGACCCCAAAAACTTGTGAATGTGTATATGTTTTAAGAGCTATTTTAGTCTACATATCTCGGGGCACCATGTTTACCCAAAGAGCTAGCAAAGGGAGTGCTGCATCTATGCTAGCAGGTGTATACAGTCCAGGAACCAAAGTTTTCAGCGGAAAACTGGTTATTGGACCTTTAAGTCCAATGCATCCTTAAAATGGAGGGCGGTTCTTTCGATGCGTGGGCCCGTCTCGACCTCCTTACCGGGTAGGGAGCCTGACAACGAGCTCGGGTGGGGCACGTATCCCAGCGGGACTGAGGAGGGTCCGTGGACGACGAAGTCGTTGGTGACCGTCTCGCCGTGGTCCTTCATCTGGGGGCACAGCACCCGCTGGCACACAAAGTACACGGCCCCCACCACAAACAGAGCCATGACCACGCCCACGATGGAGCCGATGGTGTTGGAGGGCTGGGGGGACGGCTCCTCCGTGGGATCTGAGAGGGTATCCCAACAAACAGGAATGATGTGGGGGTACAGCCAATTATACAAATTAGTCTTCAAGTGACTTAAACTCGAAAATATATTATTTCTAAACCCGACATCAGCCCATGTTGAGGGCCGCAGTGGTAATCCCAGCGTAATAGACGCTAAATAGACTCACAGCAGCCGATCTCGTCAGAGTTGTCAGTGCAGTCCATGTTGTGGTCACACTTCTTGTGCTTGCCTATACACTGGCCATTGGAGCAGCTGAACTGGTCTGGAGGGCAGCGAACTGAGAAAGGGAACAGACAAAGTGGGCAGAGGTTGTTGTTTTTTTTTTTAGAAGGATTAGCAAAGTTTGTAAATATTTGGACTGTGACTGTTCTAATAGGAGAAAAATAAACGACACACACACATACAGTACGTATACTGTTAGAAATTCTGAATATTATGCTTGCATATATTTAGCAAATATTACTTAATAAAGCTGTTTAGCAATAGTACATTTTAATAAACCTATATACAGTAATCATTCTAGCTTAAAGTGGTAGCAGACAAAGAACTTGGATTAAAGGACAGGTGTCTATGCATGCATGCTGAAATTGTGTTTATTATTGTGCTTGTTCGAAACAATGAGGGTACTGTGGTAAAAC
>JAOEHI010000016.1:2447344-2520840 GCA_025447815.1 Percopsis transmontana
GATTTGTATTTTTAATATCTTTATTAAAACTGATTTTATTGATTTAAACGCATTGTGTCCTCCTATTTAAACTCCATTAAACGAACACGCGGAACTGGTGAACTGAGACCCAGATTCCTTTAATATACACATAGTATAGGTGGAAGTAATGAAAATGCTGGGTCTACCTTCCTCACCTTCGCACTTGTTCTCGTCCGAGCGGTCCTGGCAGTTGACCTCCCCGTTGCAGCGCAGGCTGAGGTCCACGCACTGCCGGCTGTCGCACTGGAACTCGGTGGAGGAGCACACGGGGCAGTCCTCCTCGTCGCTGCGGTCGTCGCACTCGGGGAAGCCGTCGCAGCGCCACGCCTGCGGGATGCAGTCCACCTCGCCCGACGTGCAGGAGAACTGCTCTGGAGAGCAGGTGGGGGGCTCTGAGGGCCATACCAAAACACATCATTATCCTCATCCTGGTTAGGGTTAGGGCCCTTATGTAGGCTGACCTCAGGTCGCTTTACTTAAATAAGCTCAATGTGATGCAAGGCGACATCATTTGAGAAGAGCGCTTCTCATTGGTTAAGCCTGAGACTTGCCTCCACAGGAGAGTTCGTCCTGCAGCAACACCAAGTGGACCGGGCAGGAGCAACGGGTCGTGCCGTCCCCCTTCACAATGCAGATGTGGGAGCAACCCCCGTTGTCCCAGGTACAGGGGTGTTTACCTGCACGAGAAACGGGGTCATGACTGGAACGGCAGCACGGTCTCTGTGTCTCTCTCTCTCTCTCTCTCTCTCTCTCATAAGCAGGACCACTTACTGTACTCCCTCATGTCCAGCTCGTGCACGGCGTGGATGTCGCTGAGGTACGCGATGCGGGCCTGGATCTTGGTGCGCCCCTCGCGCGTGTTCTTGTCGATGCGCTCGATCATCTGCTGCTGCCTGTCGATCCAGTAGAGGTGGTCGCCGAAGATCGTCAGGCCGACGGGCTGCAGGATGTTGGAGTCCTCGATCACGATGCGATTGGCCCCTGAGTGACAGGGAGGGCAAACGGGTTCAGGGCGAAGGCTCGGGAGGTGAGGTAAATAAAAAGTGGGAGGCAAACTGAGGAGTGTGGCGGGAGTTTTGGGACAGTTAATGAAGAAGATGGAAGGTATAAATTAATCTGCTGAATAAGTACACCAGGAATCAAAATTAATAAATAAGAAAAAAAAACATTTAATTAGTTGATTAATTAAATTAAAATAGTATAGCAAGGAAATAAAGTGTATCCCGATTGAGTTTGGATTGAGGTAATGCCATCACCATGGGAACAGGTATGAACAGGTTCTGGTTTGTTACCAATCAGTTCGCACCAGCATCTGCGACACGAGGTCAACAGCAGTGCAGCCCCCCTGCCCCACCCCCTCCGTGGGTCTAATTTTAGCCAAGCTAATACTGTTACCCTGCACAAGACCATAGAGGGGGGCAAGGGGGGGTGGGGGTTCGGGGGGAGCACGCGCCTCAAATTGTCTGCCCCCCCCCCCTCCCTAATAAAAATGTCTGATGTGAGGAATCCTTCCATCTGATGGACTGACGGCATAGCTGTTCACTTTACAGCCCCTGCAATCCCTCTCGGTTCCCCTTACCCCATCCCCAAGGCCCATCCAGATGGTTTGCATTCCTGTCTGCCTGCACGGGGCACCAGAGAATCGTCAGAATGTGCCGGGCACAGGGCTCCGGGCCAAGTTCTACTCGCAAGGCACAATGCTTCCCCGTGTCCTTAAAGAAGTACCCCCCCCCTTGTCCTGCCATAGTTCGCACATTTGCTCCCAGTTTCTCTCCTTCTGGTGTCAACCCCCCCACGCTGCCCCCTGAAACAGATTTAGACCCGTTGTAGCTCGTTTCTCCGGAGCGTGAGAAATGAAACACACAAAGTGCTATTGTGAAAGCTTTTACACTTGCCTAAATGCTGTTGTGAAAACACAAGCACCCAAAAATCATTTTAATAGGTACTTTTTAATACTACCCATTAATATGCTGCTGAATAAAATAACAGACTATTAGTACCATGAATTTCAAAATTTAGATCACAGGTAAAAAAAATAAAATATAGAAATAAGTCTCACCTGAGAGGTCACTGCTCTCGATGCGCCGCAGGTCCGAGTCCACCCAGAACAGCTTGCCCACGTCGTTGTCGATGGCGAGAGCCACAGGCTTGCCCAGGCCACTGAAGAACAACACCTCCCGCTCGGTGCCGTCCAGCGCCGCCCGTTCTATCTTGGGAGAGCGCTCCAACAGGTTGGTGAAATACATGTACCTATTGAAAGGAGAGGCCGCGTTTACCTTTTGAGATTCTGCAGTAACGACACAGGAAGTTGCTTCTGTGTACGTTACGTTAGGATTTAGTTCCTGCAAATCATGGGAGGCTTCACAGCGAGAACTGCCAGAGCCACAGGCCTCTAGGGGATGTTCCCTGATAGAAGTATTCATTCTGGGCAACAGGAGGAACCAGAACATCTGCAGACTCCATTTGCGCAAAAAAATAAAAAATAAAAAAATAAACTAAAAACTAAAACCACACAATGACCTAGAGATTACTGTCTGAGACCAGGCCCAAAGAAAAGCCTGCAATTTTGGTTTGAAACAAGCGACTTGGCCCAGTCAGGCCAAGACGGGCTTATGAAATTCATCAGCTTGAATGAAGAAGCGCAAGGATACAAATTACGGCATGACCAGAGACACAGCTATAAAAATAAATAAAAACACACACATCATACTTGCATGAAAGCAGAAGGAAACGAACAAGCCCAAGAGTACTTGGGTACTCTTCTAAAAAGGGTAAACGCATAATGTGGTCTCTTTCTCTCTCCAAAAGAGGCAACGTTACATCGTTAATTACAAACGGCACGCTTCAGCGTAAGACGCGGTCATAAATCTCAAACGTGCATGACAATAACAGCCATAAATGTCAAAAGCCAGAAGCCACCGTCCGGCGTCATTTACGGCACTCACCCTCTCTCTGGATTGACGACGATGGCCCGCGGCTTGTCGTGCTCGCCGCGCAGCACCACGCCCACGCGGCTGCCGTCGGTGCGCGTCACGTTGATGACGTTGGTGACCTCGCTGGTCCAGTAGATGAAGCGGCTGTAGATGTCGATGCTGAGGTCGTACGGCTGCAGGCCGAAGTTGGGCCCGCCCACCGAGCTCGACACCACCGTCATGCTCTGCGAGGGAAGCGGCAAAGCCAGTTAAGCCCACCATTAGCTAGTAGGAATGGCTGAAACAGCCCCCCCCCCCCCCTTCGCTAGGACCAATGCTGCCACAGGCCTTGCATCCCCACTAAATTACTATTCAAGCGGGTTCAACTTTAGGTCCCCCTTTCATTTGAACATAAGGGCAGATCACATCACAGTGGACTTAAAAAGCAGGTGGCTAAGGCGTTTAGTCAACCCCTCTAGAGCAGAAATGTGCTAAGTGTTTGACCCATGACCCAGAAAGTAGTACACAACTGGCACGCAATTGCTGCACAAATGTAAACGCACGCGAACACTGAGCAGATAATAAATAAAAACACACAATGCCTACATACTCCATTGTAGGCGCATTTAATAATAGGTAATACAACTAGATGAAAACAATAATAAAGGCTCATTGCGGTTTGGGGGTTGGCGTTACCTGGTTGCCGTCCTCCTGCGCGCGACGTATGGCGTTCTGCTTGGAGTCGATCCAGTAGAGCTGCTTGTCCAGCGGGTCGTAGTCGATGGCGCGCACGTTCCTCAGGCTGTGGATGGGCAGGATGATGTCGGGGCTCTGCTGCTCGTCGATTACCATGCGGTTGATGGCCGTCTTCTGACTGAACAGCAGGAAGGACGTCGGGGCTGAAAGACGCAGGTTGGCGGGGAATAAGCGTGGTGTAAGCAACATAACCGCCCGTGCTGAACAGAAACCTTCTGTGGCGAGCTGTTAAGAGTCGCCCCAACAATACTTTCTTATCAGTCTGTCTGAGGCAAGGGAGACTGGCTCCGTTGGGTTTGCAGTAAACACATTTTCCAATTAGAGAGAAAACACTAGGGTCAAGGAAATTCTATTGCCCAAACTGCTGTGTCGAAACTTAAGAGAGGCAGGGCTCAATTTATGGGTGGTAAAACAACTAGCTAGCGAGATAGAGGGCACAGTCTATCAAATATTACTCCCAATGCATGCTATGTGCATGTACATGTGCAACCATACCCCCCCCGCCCCCCCATACATCGACTTTAGCAAAGCCCAACTCCCCCTGGGGAGGCTTTGGCCGATTATAGGAGGGGAAAATAATGTTTTTACCATGTCAAACAGACATGGAAGGAGCCGAGCTTAAACTGGGCATCAGTTTCCAGGCCTGTGCCAAGTTGGCAACAGAAGAGTGAACCACAAACGCTTTAAAAAGAAAATACCTCGCTGCTCATTTTCATACTCTGGAGAACAACTGCTTTCAATCTCGGGGCTTTAGAGAAGTGACTGATAGGCCCTTCTTCTCCTACGTGCATGTTTGAGGCATACGTGACCACTTCAGTCAGAATGCCCAGACATACTGTCACTTCATATCAACGCATCGCAGGGAGGGGAACCGAAATATTTCCAATGTTGAGGGGGGTTATTGCTTGTGTGGTGTGTGTCCCCTCACCACTGCAGGTCTTGTTGTCGTAGTTGAGCGAGAAGTGGGCGGGGCAGCCGCACACGAAGCTGCTGACGGGCACGGCCAGGCAGAGGTGCGAGCAGTAGCCGTTGGTGGAGGCGCAGGCGTTCCAGCCCCCCTGGCGCGACGAGTGGAACACCAGGATGTCCATCACGTAGTCCAGGTGGCCCTGGATGACGGTGCGGTTCTGCCCGCTGGTCTTGTTGGCGCGCTCGATGCTCCGCTGGCTCCAGTCCGTCCAGTAGATGTAGTCCTGGTACTGGGTGAGGCCGAACGGGTGAGGCAGGTCATCCGCGATGACCTCGCGTTCCTGGCCTGAGGGACACACACACACACACACACACACACACACACACACACACACACACAGATCAGTTGGGGAAAAGAAATGGACAGAGAGAGAGACAGAGAGAGAGACAGAGAGAGTGAAACAGAGAGAGAGACAGAGAGAGAGACAGAGAGAGTGAAACAGAGAGAGAGAGAGACAGAGAGAGTCAGAGAGAGAGAGAGAGAGAGAAAGAGAGAGAGACGGAGAGAGAGACAGAGAGAGAGACAGAGAGACAGAGAGAGACAGAGAGACGGAGACACAGAGAGACACAGAGAGAGAAAGAGAGAGAGACAGAGACAGAGAGACAGAGAGAGAGACAGAGACAGGGAGAGACAGAGAAACAGAGAGAGAGACAGAGAGAGATAGACAGAGAGATAGACAGAGACAGAAGAAGTCAATAGAGAGGGTTTGCAGAGAGCACATCTGCTAGGCAAAAAGGCTATTTTCTGTGCTCAGCATTGTGTGCCAATGCTGAGGCCATTTCTCTGCACACAAAATTGGTACCGTTGCGAGGCCTGTGCGAGCATGCGCTCGACCGGAGCCCTAATAGCGGTATCTTTCTTTTTTTTCTGCGAGGAATATTTTGGGTCCTGGTTTACATCCATCATCTGCAGGGGTACATTTCAGAACGCAACTTCAAGAGCATTAGTGCAAACCAGCTTTTGTTTCAGCGGGGCCCTTCAACATTCTTTTGAAGAATCCATTCCACCCCTCCCCTCTCCTAAATATAGACGCAAAGTAGGCACTGCAAACAAATTGGGACCATATTCCACCTCTGTCACATGATATGTGCATCAAGCTCATAAAGAGAGGTTGGAAATAACACTGCCACATGGCTCCTTGTTTTCAATTAGTGTCAAATGAAAGGAAGTCTAATGCACTGGGCGGTTAAGATAATACACTACACAACACTAGGTAATAGGGTATCGCTTTCTAAAAAGGCATGCCGAAAACCACAACAGCTTCATTCTGCCCGGTAATAGATGGAAATAGTGGCACTCACCGAGCATATTTGACGATTCTATTAATGTAGTGTCGAGGTCGGTCCAATAGAGGCGCCGCTCTGCATAGTCAATGGTCAGCCCGTTAGCGCGGCCCACGTTGGGCACCAAGGTGATGCGTCCGGTGCCATCCATCGCTGCCCGGTCTATTTTGGGCTTGCCTCCCCATTCAGTCCAATACATGAAACTGATGGGAGAGATAAATGGGAGAAATGGAACAATGACAGCAGAACGTTTCCGCTGGGGACAACTCCCCTGTCTCTGCCTCGCTTTGTTCACTGTGTGATCTGCACCCTTTTGAAAAGCCGGCATCCCATTCAGCATGTTGGGCAGATGTCTTACTCCAAACCACAGAGAGACAGGGGGGGGCAGGCTAGCGCAACACAACATAGAGTTTACAGTGTGAAACCTCAGCCAACGCAGACATGTTTAGTGAATCTCTCTCTCTCTCACACACACACACACACACACACACACACATGAGTAATTCCTATTAGCAGCAATAGTTAAGACTTCAATGCCGTAACAGGGTCAGCCACTCACCCTTCAGCAGGGTCCAGTGCCAGCGCTCTGGGGCTGTCCAGGTCTTTCCAAACCAGCACCTGCCTGTGCTGCCCGTCCAGCTTGGCAACCTCAATGCGGTTGGTGCCAGTGTCAGCCCAGTACAGGTTCTTGCCCAGCCAGTCGACCGCCATGCCCTCTGGGTAGTCCAGGCCAAACTCCACCACATGTTCCAGGGCGCTGCCATTCATGAATGCCCGGCTAATGGTCTGTACGGGTAGAGGAGGGGGGGGTTTAAACACAGATTAGTCTCTGGTCCGCATGAAAGGGACACCTAGAAGTTAAATATGATTGTCAGTGCAGGTTAGGGTTAGGTGTGGCCCATAAACGACAAAATCACAATAAGGTCATTTATATTAAAAATAAATAAATAAAATAAAAAAGCACCCCATAGGTGACAAAAAAAAGAAGCTTTTCAGCTTCTTATAATTCACATAACAGGTCCGACCCTCGCTTAAATTCTAAAAATGACATGGTATTTCACATACAGATAAAGCATAAAGAGTGTGAACTCTGTGTATACATATGTGGTTGGCCACAGCTCCTTTAGGAAGGAAGGAAACAGCAAGGAGGTGTAAAAATATGCAGCCAAACATTTTCACATCTACGTCATCGTTGCTATCTATCCATCATGACCCACAATGACTCACCAGTCTCTCCTCTGTGAACTTATTAGCCCAGAGATCTAAAAAATTAATTCACGGTACTTTGCAAGCAACTTCAGAAGAAAACCTCAGACGTGACATCACTAGGCTAAAGGCGAATTTGGCGAAAGTTGTGGTTATCAGTGAGCAATCTGAGGCAGGTGCTATAGTGAGATAGTCTAACCTCTGGGAGAAACCCAATGGGCTTTGACCAATAACTTCACAGATGTCGTTCTCTTGATTATGCTGCCTGCGGTGCAGATCACCCCTCATTAATTGACACTCCCACTAACTGAAACTCTCTATGGCGATCCTTTATCTTCCATCTCTTAAAAAAAAAAAAAAAGTATTCACCCTCCTGCTCTGTTAGATCCGCTCTTGGAAAATTAAGCACTTTGCTGGTATTTAGGCTGTAAGCAATTATTTTGAGGATTGAATGGTATGTTAATAGGTCATGTATGTTGTAAAATACATACAGTAGTGAAGTTAACCCTGATGATATGCTGCTGTCCTTATTCTAACAGTTTAGACCTGTTCAGCTATTGGCTAATGTACTAATTGTAAGTCGCTTTGGTTAACAGCGCTAAATGCTGTACATGTAAATGAGGTTCCCTGAGACAATAGCAACTCTACATATGACCATGGTCTCATAGATCTCATCATGCCGCCATTAGGAACCCTCACACTATATGTATGCTCATTAGCTGCAAAGACAACACCTCCAAGGAAAAAAAGACAACACCTCCAAGGAAAAACACAAAAAGCACAGCCCCCCTTCGCCTCCCCCCTCCATCTGAGACCACAACCAGAGAAATTCCTCATTCCTCAGAAATCATTTTCTCCTTTAGCAAAAACAACAGAGCTGGTGTTTTTGCTAAAGGAGAGCTGGTCCATGCATCGAAGAAAAGAAGAAAAAAAAGAGGGAAAGGGGAGATTTTGTTTGGGGGAGTGGGGGGGGTGGGGCAGCAGGGAGTGAGGAGGGCCATCAATTATTTCCAAGCTGGCGTCTCCTCGGAGCCTATTATTGAGCCGTGCTATGGGCGGCAAGCCAGGCTAGATGCTTGTCTCCCCCCCGTCTCCATCTATATCAAACACACACACGTCAAGGTAGTCCCGCCCCCTGCATACCTTCAGCGTTATGTCCGTCCAGTAGATGCGGTTGTCGGTGATGTCGAAGTCGAGCGCCGAGGCCTCCTTGACGCCGGTGATGGGGATGGCCACGTTGTTGTTGTTGGTCTCCAGGGAGATGCGGCGGATGTCGGTGTGGCGCGAGAACAGCAGGAAGGCCTCAGGCACGATGCAGGTGCTCATGTCGGCGATGAGCTCCAGGCCGATGGGGCAGGCGCACTGCACCCCCTGCGGCTTGTACAGGCACAGGTGGCTGCAGCCGGCGTTGCTGTCCGCGCAGGGGTTCGTGCCTGGGGGGGGTGGGGGAGAGAGGGTGAGAGAGGGTGAGAGATAGAAGGGCAAGGGAAGGGAAGGGAGCAAAACAGCGGTCTGGATGCAGCCGGCATATGCCCGAGTTCGGAGGTGTTGAAATATTAATACGCCAGCCCCCGCCAGCCTTGGCTACAATGTCAGCACAGCTCACCAGCATACAGTTGTATTCCGGCGATGGAATTCAGGAGCCATAGTGGGAGAACACACCCGCTGGGCTGAAAAAATAGGCTCTTGCTACGCAAGGCCGCATCTCAAACTGCCAACGCTTCTTTGCAGCGTGCGATGGGGGGGGGGGAATACCGCATTAGCCTATGTTCCACTGGTCGCGCTGTGCTTACCGAAGGCCTCGTGGACGTAGGTGGCTTTGAGGCCCATCAGGTCGGGCAGCTGGTCGATGATGAACTCCCGCTCCGCCGTGCGCTTGTGCACGCGCTCGATGCTGCGCCGCTGCCAGTCCGTCCAGTAGATGTAGTCCCCGAGCAGGGTGAAGCCAAAGATGTGGGGCAGCTTGTCCTCCACCAACACCCGGCGCCCGGTACCGTCCATGTTCATGACCTGGGAGCGGGAGGAGGAGGGGGAGGGGGAGAGGACCGGGACGGGTGAGTTGTTGGAGGGGATGGGGAGTCTCAGCTTTCCCATACAGTGCCCACCCCACTCGAGAACGCGTCGGCAGCTAGCCTCGGTGCCACTAATTAGAAGCAACCACCGGAGTAAGCAAACAACTGCACACATGGCCGGCACATTCCTCCGTCTCCACTCGACTGCCTCCTTCTTGGTTCACTCCACTTCGACTGCCTCCTTCTTGGTCGAGGGGTACCTCTGGTAGAGAAGGGTTGCTAAAGGAGGATGCAACGCATCTCAAATTGACCCCAGTGAAAGTCGAGGTTTGGCTAATTAGGAGAAACCGCACCCCGTTTAGTTGTTAGGTTAGTGCCGGTCAGATTTTAAAAGATGTAAAAACACAAATTAAGGAAAGTACACCGGGATGTAATAGATTTTACTGCATACATTTTTTTTATTTATTTAAATAAGTCAAATTAAAACGATTCAGCAAACAGCATTCCGTCCAACACTACTCACCAAGTGAAATCATTTCCTGGGCAGATGTTTCACGAAGGAACAAAAAGGAATGTGTTGCACCGTACTACGTCAACTCTGGCTTAGCGCGCCGCTGGCTTTCTAGCCAGTGTAGCGCTACATAGCTTGGCGGGAATTGAGACATAAGTTGGACCAGGTCTCATTCTCAAGGCTGTGGCTCCAGCGTTATCTTATAAACATACCATTGGGCCTGGTTTTTTACCGTTAAGCGGGGGGGTGGCGGGGGAACTAACTTGAATTGGGGTTGAAAATGACACACGGGATGAGCAATGATCCAAATAAAGTCCCAGCAGCCTATAATTAAGGTTCAGTCCATTAGTCCAAGACACTCAAACAATGCTATCCGCATTGCTCAGAACAGCTAAACATATTTTTCTGCAAATTCAACACACACACACACACACACACACACACACACACACACGCGCGCGCGCAGACAAATACACTCAGTATATAAATATAAAACGAAGTTTCCATCCTCAGCGAGATGGCCTCAGCCAAAAGGTCTCCACTGGTTTGGCAGTTGTGACCACAGTGGTGTGGGTTTCAGATTCTGGGGCTATTCTAAACAGAGAAGACCACAGCTTGAGTGGAGGCCACAATCGGAACCAGATGTGGGATTTCGCCGCAAAAACGAAAAAAAGAGAACCCCGTAGGCACCTCCACACCAATTTCCAATCCCCCCCTCCCCCCCAATCGCCTCTATTCCAGGGAACGGTAACTTCACACATTTGTACAGTTGGGCGCCGGTGAGGCTGTGACACCGTGGAGACAAACCTCAACAGAACACAGAACAGGAGGGGGGCGGTCCGGAGATCTGCGTGAGGACACCAACTGCAGCGTCCAGGCGGAAAAACCTTAAAAGGTGAAACACCCCCATGCACGCTTTACATCTGTACCAAAGTCTGCTGGTCAACAAGGGCCCTAATTCTGTCGCTGCCTGAACTGTCAACACCCCTTTAAGTGGCGATATTTAACGGTCACATTTCTGAGAAGCGGCTGGCTTTGATGTGGGGCCGAGCAGATGATGTGGGCCTCGGCATGGGGATAATTTAACGGCCCCCGGAATGACGGACATGCTCCAGAGCCGGTGGCAAGCCGCTTTGATTGGCAAGTGTCAAAGTGAGAGGAGCACTTGCAGGCCAGATTCCTAATAATATCCATGTATTATATGACTGGGGTTTGGGAATGTGGGACGGGGGATTTTCTTCCTGCCAGGTAAATGCTCCAACAATCAAAAGAAGTAGCCAACATTTACAACACTAGCATTTTACAGCAGATAAAAAAAAAAAAAAATCAAAAAATAAACTAAGCATATATCCTTAAATTACAATAAAAGGTTGAGTTGGTGAGCATCTATTTAAAATTCAAATCATGGCTTCAGTGCCATTTCGTCGGTGCTGGCAATTAGGCTTGTGTTGAGTTAGCTAACAAGTCCCGAGCACTCGCCCCCTCCTACAGGGGAACGGAGCGCTGGCTAACATTCTGCTCACGTCTCAGGCTGGGCTCGGGCAGCGCGGCTGTGACGCTGCCAGCTCGTTGGCATCAGAGGCCCAGCGCGCCTGAGGAGAGCTAAAAGCTGGCCGCCTGGCGCTCACAGCGGGGGAGGCCTGCCTGCTGCAGGCGGCCTGATAGGGCCCCGTTTCTGAAGACCCCCCCCACGCAGCACTAGGATCTGTCAGGATTACGAGCGTAGCCCGAATTCAAATGAGAAGTGCCAACGCCATGGAAGGCAGCACAACCGAGGACGACTGCTAGGATCATAATATTCGGATTAACTGACCCGTGAGCATGACCCCAGCGGGAGCAATGCTTTGAGGGGGTGAAGAGCAGGGGGGGAGACAAACCTCAATCTTATCAGTCTTGGCGTCGCCCCAGTAGATCTTGTGCTCGCCGTAGTCCAGCGCCAGGCCGTTTGGCCAACCCAGGGAAGTGTTGACCATCACCAGGCGCTCCATACCGTCCAGGTCAGCACGCTCGATCTTAGGAACTTCTCCCCAGTCCGTCCAGTACATGTATCTGCAAACACAGGGAAGATAAATAAAGCAAAACTACTACTAACTAAGGTGGGATGCTATAAACACCGCTGCAGATAGAAGACTCAAAGAGAAATTCAAAAAAAAAAAAAACTAAATTAAAATCATATCTGGCTAGCGGGTGTTAGTTGAGAGCAAGGAACCCAAACTCGTGTGTGGTACTAGGAAGCACACAGGTGGAGAAAACAAGAGGATGACGAGGCCGAGGGACCAGATGTCAGTTTCTGACTCATCCAGGCTAAGCAGCTGGAAGCACAGTGCATGGCAGCGGGCAAGCCCGGTGCCAAGCGGAGTGAGGCGCAAACGGAGGCGGAGCGGGACAGAGATTAAGTCACCGCCGGGGGGGGTGACTTAATTCCTCCTTTCAAGTCTACAACTCTTCTGTGACGGCATGCTTGTCAAACACAGACTGCTGCTGTTGTTGTCAGGTGAGGCTCTCGCAGCTACAAACGTATGCAAAAGGCTGGGGCACAATTCCATGATTCAGTCCTTTTTAAAAAGATCGTACGACCACATTTGCTCATCTTATTTCAGTGTTTAAGTTGGGCAAAAAAAAAGGAACATTACCGTTAGTAGTTGAAGAGTGATAATATTTACAATAATCTAAAGTTAACTGTTTTGAGGAGCGAATGATACTGTTGTGCAAATTCATAGGTGAGGTAACCTTGTTACATAATGCTGTTAACAAATGTAGGCTACTAATTGTAAGTCGCTTTGGATAAAAGCGTCTGCTAAATGCTTAAATGTAAATGTAGTAGCATTACCATTTGTAGGAAATAATGCCATTTTTTGTTTATTTGCTGCAGATGTTGCGTTTACTTCTTTTCACTTTCACAACAACCTAGTGTCAAACCTAATGTCATCGCTACAGGTTTGCAGATAGTGTTACATACAAAGACTAAACACTTTGTTGCTAGGCATCGTCGATCCCCGCCTACCTGCAAGTATCCTTAAACAGCCACCGTCCTCCTAAATATGTGCATGTGATTGCGGTAAAAGCGGTAAACACACAACAGTGTTGTTTTTGCCGTCTGAACGCCCCGCTGTGCTCGTGGCTCACCCTGCGACGGGGTCCAACACGATGGCCCGGGGCTCGTCCAGGTCCTCCGAGATCAGGATCTTGCGCATGGTGCCGTTGAGCCGGGTCACCTCGATGCGGTCCGTGCCCGTGTCCGTCCAGTAGAGGTTGCGGGCGATCCAGTCGACGGCGATGCCGTCTGGGTGGTTCACCTGGGAGGTGACCACCAGCTGGGCGTCGCTGCCGTCCAGGCGCGAGCGGCGGATGGCCTTCACGTCGTCGTCCGTCCAGTAGATGTGGCCGTCCACGGGGTCGTAGTCGATGGCGATGGCGTGGCGGATGTCGTCCGCCTGCAGGATGATGTCGGTGAAGTCGGGCGTGTCCAGCGAGATGCGCCGCAGGTCTGTGCGGCGGGCAAGGAGCAGCATCTGAGTGGCACCTGGGCACGGGGAGGGAGGTGGACAACAACAGATGTGGTTCAGTTATTCCCTGCATTCCTGGTTGGCGGTGTTCTCATGGTCACAACTACAGTTACATTAAAACAAATAATAAACACTTAAATATGACCTACATTTAGGGTTTTCGAATACGTTGCCCTGTCCGAAAGTGCCAGGAAAGGAAATATCCACTCCTTCCCCAGCACAGTACCTCAAAAGCCATTTTTAACACAAAGTAGATGATTTGGGGGTTCCCCCAACTAGTTTCTTATAAATCACGTGTTTTTTCTGCTAGCTTAACCATTTAGAACCTCCACATTGTGATGTGTCAAACGTGCAATGTTTTCAACAACATAAATTATAAATAATCATAAATACTCTCCTGACAGAGTCCTAAGAAAAACTCCCTGAACCCAGGTCATCTTTACACTGGGTCAAACCCAAGATGTTATGCTTCGAAGGTGTGCAAAGGGAAGGGGACACATTAGCATCTCTCTGTTGCTGTTTAATAAGGTGGGTGGAAACAGCTAGGGGGGGGTTTGGTAACACTTGGGATCCCAGGGAGGGGAGACGCGGCTGGACTTAACAATAGCCAGATGTGACCCTTGTGTCGGCGCTTTGGGTCAGGCTGTGCCCACATCAGAGCCTGTGGCGACTGGCGGGCACCCTCTGATTCGGAGAGGGGGACGGAATTGGAAATGAAAACCCACCAGCCCCGCTGAAGCAGTTAAACCGCGGCAGTGAAAGGGGGCATTGTCTGCAGGGGAAGCATGTGATACCAAACCCCCCAACCCCCACCCCGTTGACTGGAGGAACTGAACCAAAAAAAAATGTAAATAGAAGAAGCAGAGAGCAACAGAGAGGCATAGAGAGAGGGGGGGGGGGGGGGGTGTAATGTCCAGGGCTCCGACACAAACAGCTACCCCAACGATGGAGTGCAGTTGCCATGGTGACCGCAGGTCAGCCTGCACAACCTCCAGCTGCTGGCCGCCTTGAAATGATTCAATGAAGTGGGAGAGAGAAGACAGGCTGAGGCAGAGGGAGTGAAGCTAGGGTTGCTTATTCTATAAGCTCTACAAGTGGCAAACAGGAAATCTCAATTCTCCTTAAATCGTATCCGCCTCATCGTTTATCTTTTGAAACGCAGCTGTGCACAAAGGCGCATGTCTCTATAGGGGAGGGGTAGAGAACAGTGAGAGAGGCAAGGGGTTTCTTGTAGTGCCAATTTCAATCCCAGGGGTATTTTTCCCCGACACAAATCGAGGAGTGCTCCTTTAAAACAAGATGTTTTCAACAATGCCAAAAAAGGCCCCTGAAAACTGCAAAGGCTCGCAGAACTTCCTCGGAGCAGGACTGTTGTAACAATGTTCTCCTATGTCATGCAGACGACCGTAAAGAACTGGACAGCTTCAAAAGAAAATTCAGCCTGGATGTCAAGCGGAAACCTCGCCCATCATTATGCTCACTTTTAGTAAAAAAAACAACGTAAAGGAAATATTTAGATCTCCTTGTTACACACCTGTATTCTACCCCAAAACCGAGAGAGACTGGGCTTTCAGCGAAGTTCCCCATTATCCCCCGGGTTTTAAACACAGGAGGTTTACTGCGATTAAGCAGTACAACTATAGACGGACTTGATGGGGCTGTGCTATACATGGCCGCCGTTGCAGGCGTTGTGGTCTCACCGTCTCGGCAGGTGCGGCCGTCGTCCAAAAGCTGCACCCCAGTGGGACAGGCACACTGGTAATAGGGCTTCATGGGAGACAGCAGGCAGAGATGGGAGCAGCCGCCGTTCTTCAGCAAGCAAGGGCTGGTCACTGCTGGAAACACAACAGATCAATACACCGGGCCACATCAGATGACACGTTCGCAACAGAGCGCGGTGGAACCGATTAGCCGTTTACTCTTGCTAATAAGGTTCTAGGGGGATGTGCGTTAAAAGAAACTAGTTTTGATCTTGCCGTTTAGGCGATGTGAAAACATGAGATTGAAAACATGAGATTGTAAAAACAGAGTTTGTACCTCACAACTAGGCGGCAATCATATTCAACTTAAAACTTCAATCGGCCCATATGTGCGGTCTTGTTTGCACAGAGACACATCCACCCGCCCCCCTCCTCCCCTCATACTTCAAGCAACGTGGCAGATGCGTTTCTTAGTCATTGGGAAATGATATACAATTGCCAAAAACTGAAAATCCCCCCACCGAACCCTCCTCCCATTAAATCAAGCATAGGATCCTGTTTGCGCTATAACTGGCTTTGTGGAGGCTACAAAGCTTTTTTGATATTCACATCTGACCAGAGAATGAGTCTGCCTGCCACCTGCACGACCCAGAGCACTCCACGAAGGAAGGCAATGGGATGCAGAGAGAAGGGTCGTGACCAAGTGGCAAGCCCTCACGCCGCTCTTAGGAGAAATTCTCCTCATACAATCTCGTGGGGGGGGTGGGGGGGGGGGATAGAGACTCCATTGTGCGTCGTGATCACAGAGGTAGAGATTAGAGTGATGGAGAGTGTTGTTCACCGCAGCACTTCACTTCGTTGTTTCGCGTACATTTTCCAAAGAAGGCGTGACGAAGAGACACTGGACAAGGCGGGCGTCTATCCGCTGACTATTTTACACTTGCCATAAAAAGGTTAACAATGCAAGTGGGGACATGATGCATTTGCATTTCTACTAAATCAAGATGGCCGCCAGTAATTACGGCGCATAAAGAACAGCTTAACCCTGAGGGGTCTAGTCTGTTTACACTGTGCTTACTCATAGGTTGTCTCTTGAGGCTGAAGACATGGATGTCCATGGGCGAGAAGATGTCCGAGTGGACCGTGCGTCTCTCCTCTCCCGTCTGCTTGTTGCAGGAGTGGATGGAGCGGGTGTTCCAGTCTGTCCAGAAGAGCGTGTCCTCGTACAGAGTCAGGGCAAAAGGGTGGGGAAGGTCCCCCTTGACCACAACCTCCCTGGAAGTACAACAACAACGACCAGTTAGAGGCAGCGCTGGCTTGCTATTCAGTTGGAGTAATGTGATGTAATATCACACTATAATATCACAATATAATGTATTTTTTCCATTAAATATTCATGTAGTCTTGCTTGTGGCTTTCAAACTTGGGTGTAGTAACTTACATACAAATATGTCCCTTTCCCACCAAATTGCATGTCATTGACTTCACCCGCTATCAGAATTCTCAAGTCACTCATTTAACATTCAGTTGGGTGATCGCTGGGCTGCTAACGATTTGCAGTAACTAAGTTTAAATATGCTCCGCAGGTCGGTGAAATCCAAAACATCTATCCAACGTGTTGCATGTCTGAAAATGTCACTGAGACAATGCTGCCATCGTACTACAAAATATGTTCTATGGAGTGTGCGTTACGCTGAGGTTACCTTGACGTGCCGTCCAAGTTGGAGCGGTGGATGAAGCTGTACTTGGCGTCTACCCAGTAGAGTTTCTGTTGGCTGTAGTCCAGCGTCAGGCCATTTGGCCAGTAGATCTCTTTGTCGATTATCATGGCGCGATTAGTCCCGTCCATACCCGCTCGCTCAATCTTTGGGATTTCGCCCCAGTCTGTCCAATACATGTACCTGAGATGGGACAAGAAGTGGGGGAAATAGCATAGCAGCCATCAATACTGTGGTCGTGAAAATGCGTGGTATATTATGGAAAATGATGCACGGTTCATGAATGACTGGTGAACTCTAAAGTAAAACAACACGGTGCGCAACAGTATGCACGAACGAAACGCAAAACATCTGCCTGAACTAAAAGTTATTGAAGGTACAACGTAAACAGAATGCAGGGAGTCACTAATCTAAGCTGGAGGGGCTCAGTTTGCCCTTTGACCCCGTCCATTGAGAGCCTGGTGCTGCGGGGCATCCCATAGGATAGCGCCGTCGCATGTATGACGCACAAGGAGATGCAGGCAGGAAGACGGGAGGAGGGGGAGAGAGCCTGGAGGAAACTGGTATGGCTGTTTTACAACCAAGGGGGTTTTCTGTGCGACTGTGGGAACGTCCCCTCAGATGGGTTAGGCCACAACTAGGGGCCCCTCTCCATGCGACAGAGTGCTTCGAGTGCAGTACAGTCTTAGGCCTCTGGGGCTTCATTCCAGAAACTCCTGTCTGAGATCCTATCTTATCTCAATTTAGGATAACATGTAGGATTTTTAGTATTAAACACGTTTCGTAACTGCATTTAGGAAAAAAATCCTGTAGCAGCACATTTGTTAGGTCTGTATGGCAATGAAGATGAGGAACGTGAACACAGAAAAATAATGATTAAAAGGCTACTCAAATCATATGATGCCGCTTTAAATTTCCCAGACCATTTATTAATGGGTATTTATCGACTTCCAAGACTATTCATTTTGAATATGTTGATATTATGGCTTGTCCATGTCGATTCTAAGCATAGATACAGGCATGACAGGACGACTGCCGATTGAAAAATCTAATTTACAGTTTTAGTGAGGATATAGGTCTGAGAGGCTAGGACACAGCCATGAGTTTAGGAATCGCTTCTGTAATAGGAAGAAAGGATTTTTCTTTTTCTCTTTGAAACTTGAGTTAAGATAGGACAAGCAGTTAGGATACATTTCTGTAATGAGGCCCCTGGAAAGCACAGTGGAAGATGCTCAAGTGGAAGATGCTCATTTAACACTGCTGTTGCCTGGCAACGAATGAGAGAATAAATCCAGGATAAGAAGCAGACCTCATCTCTCCTTCAGTCTGGTTGTAGAAAACAAAACAAACACTTGTAGCATCAGATTTAAAAGAGCCTACTTGGTGTTCAGGGGCCTCATCACAGAAATTTCGTAAGGCCACATCCATACCGGCACGGGCACATTTTTACACGGGTAAAAAACAGTGGCCACATAACTGTTTCGCTTCCGTTTAAAAAAGTATCCGTGCCCATGCCAAAGGTGTTACTCCGGGGGGAAAGCATACATCATTGAACTCATGCTCAGGTTGCTAAACACATGACCATTCGGAAGCTCCTCCGTGTCTTTTCCACTTTTGTTGTTTACGGAAAAACACTTCTGCTCTGTTAAGGCAGGCAGACAGACGATGAGGTCAAACCTATAACTCATTTAACCCATAAAAGTAACCAACGACTATAAAGTCGCAAAAGCTGTGGAAAATACACACTGGGAGACATGCCAGAGAAAATATGGTGACATATTGGAGCTCTATAAAAAAAACAAACATTATAAGTCATCAGAGGATGCAGAAAGGTTGGTTAAGGAACAGCCCCGCATCAAGGCATTGCGGCATTACGAAGACGCACACACCGATACCTATAAGTCTGTTATTATTGTACATTTTGTATAGTATTTTGCATTCTCGTAATTTAACCCTTTAAAGCCAAAGAACACGATGGTGCACTTTTTGTATTAGCCTACTTGATGTTTTACTTTATTCATGTCTGTTTCAAGTTTCTTTTTTTCTTTGATACGTAGGCCTACATATATACTACCTTGATTACACGTTTACACAAAAAATAGAATTCCAATACTGTTATGGAATGCCCTGCATGAATATTTACATTTTCTTTTCGCCGACTTTGTCACTCAAGTAGTAAAGTGTGCAATTGTTCACTAAAGGTAAGTGGAGAATTTGACATTAGAAAATCATTGTTCAGATATCATTTCGCTGTTCAGAAAACCATCACGTACTTAGTCGCCCAAGGCTTATCCAAAAACGTTATTCCTTATGGGCGGTAGCGAGCTTGGCCAAGTCGGTCTGGTCAACTTTTCTATTCCCGTCAAAATCCTACTGCTGCCAAAATAGAATAGTCATAGTATAGTATAGTCATGTGTTGTGTGAATATAGCTATTACGGAACCATCCTAACTTAGGGATTTCCCAAGTTAGGAATCAAGTTAAGATGGAATATACCCCGTCCTAAATCAAAAATAAAATCTGTATGGCAATGAAGATGAGGAACATGAACACAGAAATATGATGATTCAAAGGCTACTTCAAACCGTATGACGACACGTTAAATGTAAGCTTCCCAAAAGGGTGGGGTTTCCTCTCCTCCACAGACACGATGAATGCCTCCAACTCCTCGTGGCTAAAATTAAACGGCCGTCTTTTCTTTGTCCATAAAAAGCAGTGAGAGTCGTTGATATTATGGCTTGTCCATCTCAAGCAACCTACCGGTAACATTCTAATCAAAGTATCAAGCAGTCTTGTGTACTATCTAAGCGTAGATAAAGCCATGACAGGACGACTGCCGATTGACTGAGATGGGACAGGACACAGCCACGGGTTTAGGAATAGCATCTGTAATAGGATGAAAGGATTTTTCTTTAAAATGTAAGTTAAGATAGGACAAGCAGTTTTTTTTTTTCTGTAATGGCGCCCCAGGTCAATAAACAACCTTTGACAAATAATTGCCTTAAACATTCCATACTGTGACCAGCTGCCCTCGGAGGAAGAAAACAAAAAACAAAAAAAACATAAGAGAATGACAAAAGAGAGAAAGGATGACAGGAGAACTAAAGAAGAGAGGGAGAGGCCGTTTTCAACCTTATTGTTTTTCTTTTAATGCATCCTGCTTTTTTGCATACGAGCACAAAAAGTCACCCAGGGGACTGCGATGGGGTTGGGGGGGGGTTGGCGGTGCGACCGCTGTGCAGCTAATGGCCCCCATTGTTTTCCTTAATTAGCCTCACAGCTGGTCAGGCCCCTTTACGCGTCGCATGCACACACACTTCTGCTTGAACCTAAATGCTGCTGCTCTGCACCCCCCAAGTCACCTCACACCAGTGGGGCAGGGGCCAGGCCAAAGTGTCATCTCCCACCGCTTGGAGACAATAGCTGCAGAGTGAGAAGTTTGAGGAACTTCCAAGGGCAGGCGGAGCAGAAAGCCCTAGCTACCAAATCGACAACTTGTTTGACCGTTCAACATCAACATTAGAACAGGTCAAAGCGCCCTGCGGGGAGAGGGGGGGCTTGGCTATTGTGTTGTCACGGAGACAACTCTAGCGATTTATTTATTAGCATTATAACTGCTGTGTGTGGGAATTAGCAAGGAAAGCACAGAGGTCAAGCTATGGGGCTTTTCCACTGGCACCTCTGGCCGTGCCGTGTCAAAGCGTGCAGCGCTGATTTGCGTTTCTATTACCAGTTTAAATGCGCCGAGTCATGCCCGAGATGGACCTACCGCAGAAGCAGGCTATGTTTGGTATAAAACATTAATGGTCTTGCCGTTAGTGTGACATTCGCCTATATCTATACATGACAAAAGAAATGCCCATAGTATATTTTTGTTCATGTTTAATTTAAGGAGGAATAATAATTCAATAACTTGGAATTGGCTTGTGTGTCAGATCTAGATCAAAAGTAGAGGTTCTACACTTTCTACCGATATGGGTGTGCATGTAGCATGCATGGAAGCACACATCCTGACAGCCCGCACACGGTCCTGATGGATGAATAATAATATTGTCATGTATTAATTAACAAAAAAAAGAAATAGTCCGACGGGACGGGAGAGATGGGAGCTGGCACCTATTGTTCACGTAAATGAGCCTACACATAAGCGCCCCGTTCATGACTGGCATGTTACGAAGACATTGCGAGCAAGCTGGAGGAGAGGGGCATCCAGAGTTTGTGCAGTGGCAAGAGAAATCAAATGGAAAAAACCCAAGACAGTAGGCCTACAAGAAAGTTGTTGACCACAACACCACCAGCGGGTCGGACAGACAAGAGCAGCACGTCATCAGTTAAAGACACACCTTCAAGCGGGTAGCCCTGTTGTAATGGAAATGCTCATTCGAGCCGCACTGGGCTGGCGTGCCGAGTCAAACCAAGCAAGGCCATGTAATAGAAAAGGGCCACTAGTCACAAATAATCAACCTGTGGACAAGCAGTTAAATAAATCTTAACAGGGGCCAGTACTGTAACATTCGCAGTATTAATAAGTGAACTAGGAGAGACAATAAAACCCCAAACAATGAATGAAGATATGAAGTAAGATCTTTTTCATTTCCCCTTTCCCACACCAAGGGCATGTCTAGACACTTCAGAGTAGAGTGTGTGTGCGTGTGTCCATGTAGTGACTCACGCAGAAGAGCTGTGCCACAGCTAATCGCGTGCAACACAACTATGAAGCCACAACTCCCCGTCACGCCAGGTATGCGAGAGTGGTGGGGAAACTCGTCAGTAATACAAATCTTCACTTTCTAAAGATTCAGTGATACTGAAAAGTTGGAATTTTTCTAATTAATTTCTGCATAACTTCAAGCTAAAAATGTATCCAAATCATTAAAATATATCACAAAACCCCCTGTGTTTCACGGTTAGGATGAGGTTCTGAGGATGGAATTCAGCATTTGAAACATTGTTTCTCATTTAGGCCAAAAATTCAAGTTAAACTTTCAAGTTTCTATATTGTTATGAGCACAGAGAAAACATACAGATGTTAACCTGCCTATAGGATGCTTGGTCCCGGGGTTACCTCAACATTGTGTTATAATATACAAGATCAAATTAAAAACAAATCGCAACAGAAACACTAAGTAAAATAAAACCATACACAAATATAGACACTCTATACAATATATACATACACTCACCTGCCACTTCTTTAGGTACACCTAGTGAAACTAATAAAGTCTAATTCAACAGTCCATCAATAAATCTCCCTTCATGATTGTTATAATGTTCAGTTTATGTTGAAACCCTTTAAGAGAGGTGGCGATTCAACTGTATAATCATTTAGAAGGATGTAGTTTTAAGTGCTGTTGAATTGTATTGCATTGTACTAACACGTTTCTATTATTTTGGCCACCTTATTTCAATCAGTGAGGTCTGTTGTATTAAACTGTATTAGTTTCGCTAGGTGTACCTAATGTGGCTCGTGAGTGTATGAGTAATAAACAGAATCAGTACAGTATGTGGGTATTGAATTCAAATGGTAATC
The DNA here is from genome assembly GCA_025447815.1 of Percopsis transmontana. NCBI lineage: Eukaryota > Metazoa > Chordata > Actinopteri > Percopsiformes > Percopsidae > Percopsis > Percopsis transmontana. Next base: position 2,469,469 of record JAOEHI010000016.1, read on the forward strand.
AAAGAGTTCTATTTTTGACTCATCTGTCCACACAACATTCTTCCAGTAGTCCTCTGGCTCATCCAGGTGGTCTTTAGCAAACCGTCAACAGGCTGCAATGGTCATCTTTAAAAGTTGTGGCTTCATCCGTACTATCCTCCCATGAACACTATGTTTGTTAAGCATTTGCATAATGGTGGACATATGAACATGGACATTAGCCGGTGCAAGAGATCCTTGGAAGTTACCTTGGGGCTGTATGTGATCTTGGGGAATATAATACACCTTGTTCTGGGAGCGATTTCTGTTAGACCACCACTCCTAGGGAGAGGAACAACAAAGTTCCATTTTCTCCTCTGTACAGTGTCTGCCCGACAGTTGACTGGTCAAGTCTTTGTTTCGTAATCTTCGTTACGAAGGTTGATGGGCATAATTGAAAAATGTCCATTGAAAAATCAAACCATCATATGTTAAACCTGTGCGGTGAAGGCCAGCCTATAGTAGTGAAGGCTCAGGGCAAGGCCACAGTCACGCCTTTCCAAAATGGCCCCTTTAATGACATGCTGCTAAAAATTTCTGTCTGTTGTAATGACGAGAACCTCTCCAACCAACCATGGCGGCCCAAAGCACACGAAGCTGCTGTGGTTGTAAAGCAACATGTGCAGTGGAGGCATTTTGTGAGAAGGCTTCTCTGTCGTGCCACTGACAAATACTGCTAACCACGCACAGGGCAGAGATGTTTGTCATCAGATGACGGAGCATTCAGACAGTTTAACTTACGTTTTAGTGTTTTCTACTGTACAGAGTTTGTCCATAAAAGGGGCGGTGGCACGAGAAAGCTGGCCGAGATTAAGTCAAAGAACTAGCTCTTCCATTCATAGGGAAACAGCTTCGGGCTGACTGAGCCGTCTGCCCGTGTGAACAAAACAAAATGATGGGCAGATAGATTGCTAGAAATTGTAAACAATCTAAAATAAATATTAAAAAGGGGACCCATTATAAACCCACCCACATTTGGAAGAGCGTTGCAAAATGCTACCGTTTAAAGCGGAGCGGCAAAAGTCACGTTTTGCGAGTGGGGATTAGTGGCTAACATCCGGGAAATGTCAACGCTGTGAGCGAAATTTGTTTTCCCCTCGTACTCTGCTGTTTCGCATAGGGAAAGCATTGAATCTTGCAGCTCCGCTCTCCACTCCAAACTGCTTAGTGGCAACTTGCGACGCGGTGGAGATAAAATACATCCGGTGTAGGTATCCCTTTACCTACTATTCTAAGCTTTTTTTGTTTTGTTTAAGCGATCGCCATTAGCTGTGCTCACAGCGCTTGGCTTAGACAGCAGACGGCTGTGCTTTAGGCAGTTCATTTATAGTCACACTTGAGACAGAGAAAAAGCAGGTGCCAGCACTGCTTTCTGTGTGTGCGAACTCACGCACAGCCGACAGGGGCAGAACCGCTCTGGCGGTTGACCAATCAGAACAGAGCGGGAGACTTGACCAATCACAGCACAAGGGGATCATAGGGAGGAGGAGGGGCTTAAAGACCCAGGTGCTCAAACAGCGTTTCAGAGAGGGTGAATAGAGATGTACAGTATGAGAAAATAAAAAGAATGCGTTTTTGGAACATTGAAGCATGTACATCTATTCTAATAGACCCCAGAAATAAAATCATGAACAGTAAAAAGTAGCATGATAGTGGGTGAAAAAAAAAACAAAAAAAACCCACCACCTCCAAATAGAGTCACTGCGGTTATAGTAGAGAATCATTTTAGCACAAAAGAGTAACATCTGTTGTGGGTTGTGACTAATCATGCATGCAATGACTACGTCAATTATGTGTGAAAGTTAAGGACTGAAACACTCAACATCCCCATATAAATGAAGCCACTACAGCAAAATGGTTCCACGTTTAAAAAGGACGCTTTTGTTCTTTTACAATAATACCCATTAACTATCATATCTGTCATTGATTTGTTTTACCAGCACTCAATCTCGAACTTAAGTAATATAAAACTCGAGGTCGTGCTGTTATACGGAATATCGGCACGGCTGTGATGCAACAGTTCTACAAGCGGCATTTATTAGTTGACAGTAATAAGCGACCAACGATTATGAGTTGTCTTGTTTATTTAATCATTTATTTGCCGCCAACACAAATAGTTCCACAACTGGACTGGACTGTTGCCAAGCAACACAAACATTTGCCTGCACACTAGCATGCTCCTTTGTGTGGGTCTACACGTTACCGCAGGCCAGCTACTTTGTATCATGTACACATTTATCTGCATGTCTCCATTTATTGTGCAACCAGTGAAATAAGAATCTGTTGACATGGTGGCATGTGCGATTCCGATGAGTTAACAGCTTTATCAGACAGTCCGTTGCTCCATCGTTTAAATTCCATGAACGGCTAGCAGGAGGCTCACTGATATAATGTATCAGGCTTCTTTCCTCTCCTGAAGGCCACTCATAATTTAAATCAAATGTGATTTGTGGAAATATGTTTATCTTTGCAATGTGAAGTTGGTTAAAAATCTGATACATAATGATTGTTAAAAGGTTATTAAAATACCTGTAAAGTGGTGTGATACATGTATAGTTAAAAGTCCCAGTGCAGTTATACTCTTTTATATCAGCATTCATGGAGTGCCTCTTGTCTAATCTAATTACTTGGTCGGAACCAACTGTTGTATAATGTCAAACCAAACTGTTTTGAGAAAACACAATTTTAAAAAATCTGAATTATCCTTAAAAAACTTTTTTTTTTTAAATAAACAGAAATGAACAAACACAAAACAATATCACACGTTACTTGAAGATATTTCATTGAAGGTTTCGTGAACAACCTGGACACTGAAGGGAACACAGCAAAAAAAATACATTTCTTACCACTGAACAAATGCAGGGGAGAGAAAGCATACCATTCGCCACAAGAGTAGCATTGTGTGTGCTACCTGATGCATTAATCAGTGAAGTTGAACCCAGTCCAACGGCGCGTTCCACAGTGGATTTAGAAACCAGTTTTCCCTCACAGCCCTGCGTCTCCCAAGATAATGGACTTTTGTAACCTAGACTAAGATAACGTAAAAACAATTTGACACACATTCTAGGAAGCTTGACAACTAAAAATACACACAAAAAAATTTGTTATACTTTATATACACAATACTTATATTTAATAATAAATGGCAGACAAATCTCCCCCTGCCTAAACACCTCTGCCTCTGTGTGTGTCTGTGTTTGTTTGAGTACAGGGGGGTAAATCCATTCCCATGCAGGGATTTGCCAGGTTGTAGTGGTGGACCTTCCAGAGATGGGATCAAACGAGTGGCACATGTGTGAGCCAGACCCCCGCTGCGGCCCATTAAAAAAGAACCCAGCCAACAACCTCAGCCCCTGCAGGAAGCCCACTCGCGCTCTCGTCCCCCCATCTCCACAGGAGGGACTGAGAGTTGGCCTTAGCACATGCGAAACATATAGTTAAGCAGGCCCGTTCATACTGTGGTATAGCTTGCATGCAGAAATAGCTGCGTACACAATGCGAAGCATTGCTCTTATGTATGCTGGCATTTATCTGGCTTAATAACTGCTAATACGGTAATAAACTGAAATACAAAAGCCTCCAACAGCTCCAACTGGCAAGACAAAGAAGAAAGGGATATGTGTTATAGTGCTTTTAGAGGAGAGATTAATATATGTGGTGTGTTATAAACTCCCCTCCAACTGCTAAATGGTGCAGCCTTCCCCTTCCATATTTGGCAAAGTGGTAAAAGACTGGCGTTTTAGGGAGGGATGGATCTGAACGGCGCTCTCCAATACTCAACTTTCAGCAAATTCAAGAACAAACCCCCCATTTGTTAACCATATAATATACAAAATCAATCAGGTCCTTTAGCAGACACTTTTGCCCAAAGTGACTTACAATTACATGGTGCTATTACGTGGAGCAGATAGGGGTTAGGCATCTTGCTCAAGGATGCTTACAGGTAGGCCAACTCTGGGGCTCGAACCAGCAACCTTCTGGCTGGGAGTCCAACGCCTAGACCACTAGACTATCACACAATATAGGCATGTGTGATACACACATTTCTATTATCCATGTATTACACAGAAGAAAACAGGCTATTTAAACTCAATGGTTATCTAGGGACAAAAAGGACAGAGGTTCATAAACTACCGATTAACAAAAACACCCTTTTTCCTACATTACTCTTTGCAACAATTGTAAACATGGCACCCTATGAAGAACCAGCCCTCCCACATAAAAATCAGTGCTCTGGGTATGTTACCTATAGTAACCATTGGGAAAGAAACAAAGAAAAAAAGAACAGAAAAGTATTTTTACAGAAAACAGCTGCCAATGAAACAATGGGCCTTTGTGAAATGCACGTAAAACAATATGTCCAAGCTAAACACTCCCAAGACAGGGAACATGAACGTATGAAACCCATTTAGCATTTCATGCGTAAATAGAAAAGGGAACACTTTAAATAGCCGTCATGCTAATGAGACGGAGGATGTGTTCAGATGTTCTCAGAGCCGTCCTCACATTCGAACACACACACACGGGTAAACAAGCTTTCTCGCTAAGGGGCTACTCCACGGGGCCAGCTGATTAAAATCGGAAGCTGGCAAAGCCATTTGCTATATTTACAAGTGTGTAATTACAGCTTGCTTCATCTGGGCCTTACTTCACTTTTGTACCAACACCTCGTTGGGTGTTCTGGTTAGCATCGTTTAGTTTGCATGCGGCTGTCCGTAGCGTGGCAGGCAGCTACAGGGGACTACAGCCTCAGACAAGACGAGGAGAGGTTCCGACTGTGTGGAGACAACGGAGACCACAGCAGCGGGGTCTGAAAACCAGACGCAACGTAACAATTGGTTCACCTGAAGCCAACGCCTGGCGTTGGCCTGAAACAAACACAGCGTAGAAAAGTGCATTTGGGAGGAGATGCGCAGGAGACAGAGAGAGATCCACCCTTAATTTAAATAAAACAAATGAATACATTATAGGCCTCTTTTATGTACTTTATTTCCAATCTAACCCTCTCTTTGGTGCTTGATTTGGTAACAAAAGTAACGAAAAATAAACCTGTATGAGTGTGCTTTTGTGGTCCAAGTTATATTCAAAATATTTACCCCCACTGTTCTTAATACGGAACGTGTGGAATCTAGCTAATCTTTCTTCCCATGCTGTTTTCTATCAGTGCACAATCCACACCGCTATGGAGAATAAATGTTTGTTTGATTTAAATAAATACACACACACACACACACACACACACACACACACGATAATGGTCTTACATCTTGCTAAAGTTTCCTTACCATTATTGCTTTAGTAGTATTTTTCAGGATTCATGTTTAATGAATACTTATTTACATAATTTCTACATACATTATTCCTAATTAATCTACCAAAACCAATTCACTAACAGGATTGTGTGTCTTGCCGATTTCAGCTTTTCTATTTTTCTCCTTGCTAGGAGGACCATGGCCATATGCTGAAAACCCAGGGAAGGGGGCAGGGGTGCTCCATGCTAGCATTTAGTCTTGATAGCCTGCAGCCATTTGCCACAGGCAAGGATTCACGCTGTTGGGGAGAGGGGGGGGTAGGTTGTTCCTACCTGCAGAGAGTTCAGAAGCCATACAGGCTGGAATTGCAAGGCAGGATACAAAAACACAATCGGGAGACGAGACTCTTCTCGGGAGGTGGAACGTAGGACGTAATCCACAAGCCGACAGATTCTACAGTTGCCACTGTCCCGAGGCATTCGGTGGGCCATCTTTTCTGGGTGTTAACGCTGATTCAACATGACTTCAGCTTGGTTGTGTGAGTTACAAATTGTGGCCCAAAGAAAAGCGCCGGCTGTGCATAAAATTAGATTAGGGTAAAATAGACACCCCCCCCACCCACACACACGCACAGTACAGTTAGGTGGAGTGGGTCTGGTTGAGACTGTAAACTGACAGCCACCAGGGTGAGTTGACATCTTTCAGGTCAGTGTTGTTTAGAGTTGGCTGACGACGGCTTTGTGGATTATGGCCCAATATTTTCACTAGAGACAACTAGAGTGCAATCATGCTAATTCAATATTTTCATCTATAAGGTTTAAAAACGAGGCAGGTCATGGTACTTTGAGAAGAACAGATTCTTATTTATAAGAACACCCTGTCTAAATGGTGAAGCAATACAACATACGTTGCGGACAACAACAAAAAAGACACTAAATTGATTTATTTCACTAAATAAAATTGACTCCAACAACATTCCCAGCATGTGTTTATAGACAACACGAGCTTTTCAAAAAGACTTCTACCACAACACTGTGCACGCCAAATTGATTTAAAATGCTCCCCCCACAAGCTGCCACAACCAAAGTAGCTGAGACATCTTCTTAAACCCACACAAACACAAACATGGCAAGGCGACAGTTGTCAAGAGACATCACAAGCGCATGGAAAACGCCAACTTTAGATTTACGCATCTTGAGTATATTCACGTTTCATGTGTTCAAAGTACAATGCTTAGTACAAATCCGAGTAGAGACTGAAACATAATATGGATTAAGGTGAGGTGCTGTCCATCTAAGCAGCATGGCATACTGCACCTATAGGCCTAGATTTATCCCAGAGGGGAAATTCAATAGCAAAGTTACCAGTAACACACTGGTAAAAGGAATGGGTAGTTATGGGTGGAGCTTTACCACACTACCACTAGAACAATGGCTAGTGGCATACATAGACTACACACACCTAGGGCTGGGCACGACATATAAAGTGGTTTGGACATCTCAAAAGCAACGAAGCGCAGATTAAGACAGTTGGCAAAATACGCAGTCGGTTGGTGATAACCAAGACAGAAAACGAGACAAATCTTGTCTATCACCTGAAAAGGTACCATCCCAGCGACCACACCGGGGCACGGCTGTGATACAACAGTTCGACAAGCCGCCCACAACTTTTGTCCAGCGTCCTAGTGGTTCTTCTGCTGTTGGCAGCGCTAGCGGGCCTGTACCAAAACAACAATCAATGGTAGCGTCTTTTGCGGCCATTGCCCCATATGAAAAGCGATCCAAAAAGGAGCAAGGATATAACAAGCGCAGTTTCTTACTTTATAGCGACAGACCTGGCCCCTGAGCACAGTGGAGAGAGACGGGTTCAGGATATAGATTAAAGTGCTGGAGCCCAAAACGAACTCCCACACAGAAAATAAGTTTGGGGTGCGAACTAAAGAGGGGGTTGGCTCCTCTTAATAAGACATGAGCTCCCCTAAAAACATTTGTGTTTGATAATCGGTTTTGATACTCTATTATTATACATCAGATGGGCTGACAAAAAGCAAGTAGGCCTACATGCTTGCAGCTATGAACGTTTCTTTGCAACGAGTCACAGACGGTCACTCCTCTCTTTGGCCTTGTTCAGACTACCAGCCAAAATCAGATTTTTTGCATATCCAGATAGATTATTGAAAGTCTGGACAGCCAAAAACCACATGAAATCAGATTGTTGCAAATACGATCCAAACCACGTTAGGAAGTGGTTTGAAATGTGATTCAGATGCGTCTTAGTCCGGACACTCTGGCCGCTCAAAATCGGATTACAAGGGGGCAGACTTGGTCCTAGGTGGCCAGAGCCTGTCAAATCCCCCCAGCGCCTTCTAAAATTGGCAAGCCGCTCATCGTCACCAAAGGTCCTAAGGTCTACATGTTCCCAACAGTCAGTACTTTGCGGATGACACCGCACCTCTCGCTGCACAGTGAAGCACGCCGTGACTACAGCACAGAACATGGCAATGTATACACTACCAGCCTCCAGGAGTTGTGCACCGTAACTTAACAGCGCTATTGTTTGGCAGGCGAGATGATGCACCTCCATTTCTCCTGCATCTGCGTTGGAAAGCCGCGTCACCAGCAAAGCTACGTAGTTACTGACGCCTATGTCGTTATCACAGCAGCCCATGCAGATATGCTGGCGATGTCTGAACACACAAATCCGATCTGATCACTTGAAAATAATCATCTCAAAGGCAAGCGCAAGCCTTTGTGATCCACTCGTTTACTTTTTTGTCTTGGTTGTACCTCTACAAACATTTGGGATGTTTGCAGCCCTGCCAAATGAATTTGATGCGATAGTAGTCACAGCTTTTAGTTTTATTTACATATTAATAAGTTACAAGGCAAGCTAACTTTTATTGTTTTGTTAAGGTAAATAAAGCATGTTTGCAAAGTTAAATGTTTACATTTAGCCATTCAATATATTTTATCACATGCATATACACACACACATACATATATGCATATATTTACACACACACACACACACACACACACACACACAATACCGGTCAAAAGTTTTAGAACACCTCTATTATAACAGTTTTTCATGATTTTAAGCCTACCGTCTTGTTATTTTCTTCTAAGGTAGTTCCGACATAGCCAGGAGGTTGTTTTGTGTCATTATCTTGCTGTAGGATGAACCCCTGACCAACTATAGGCCGTATACCAGAGGCTATTGCATGGCGCTGCAAAATGCTGGGATAGCAGTTTTAGTTCAGGGTGCCACTCACTCTGTGCAAGTTGTTACCTGTATATATTGTGATAAATATCGATAGTGATCAATTAATACGTGATCATATTTTTTGCCATGTCGCACACACATCTGAAGCCAATACTTTTTGGTGTGAACTCACTGGCACTTGTAACCATTCCATGACAGACGAAATATGTGCGGTTGTATCGTTAAAGGGCTTCCCAAAATGGTGGGACCTAGGAGGATACCACTGTGGTTTAAAAATACCCAGAGGCTGAAGGTCGGTGATATCTATGGCACCTTATAGTTACTTAAGAGTATAGGAATCAATTCCATGACAGGCAGCATAAATTGACACTCAAAACAACCAAATCTTCTGTCGACAAGCCTTCAATATACCGCCTCAGGATTTGTGATACATTTATTACATATCGAATTCTGAAATACCCATGCTGTCAAAGCAGAGAAATTCCAAACAGAGATTGCCTGTCAAAAATCTAATTTAGCATCCATTTTGGATGCTGACTATTCAGTGTTTGGTTACGCCTACCTGTCCCTACATTGGTGGCATTAATAGAGCTACTAGAATAAAATTAAGACAACTAAACATGGGATTATTCAGAGTTGTGTGCGCGAAAAGGCCAAAACTATAGCCCTGGCAATACAGAGTCAGTCTAAATATAATAGAGTAGAAAAGAAAAGGAAGTTAAAAAAAGAAAAATTATGAATTCGATATGATGATACTGTGTGAACCGGAGCTCTCGTGGGTGAGGGTTTGACTTGTCTCTATTCGTATTAGGTTTCGCCTCAGATGGCTGAGCAGGTTCGACTCCGCGTGACCCCATATGTACTGTAAGGCACATCAGAGAAGAGCATAGCTGTCCTTGAATGCTACGAACACAGCAGGCCAAACTAGCGAGATTGAGTTGGAGGGGAAATTATACCAAATTGGATGATTTCTGAATTATTACCAAGCCATACAAACCTTATTGTTGACAAACTCGAGTCAATCTAAAATGAACCACGGTGTTATATTTTGCCTTTAAGTCACAGAACAAGGGAGGGCTGTGAATGTCCATGAATGGCTTTTGTTGAGCCAGCTCGAGTCCCAGATTTTGATCTATAACAAAAGATAGTATTCTTAACCCAGACAGTTGATACAAGGTCACGCATTTTGGAGACGATAGTGTGCCAAATGGATTGTCTTAGAGCTTAAAAAAAAAAGGAAAAGTGGCTTTTGCTTTGCTCTAAGGAAAAAGTAAACAATGTCACCCAGTGAGAGAAATTACAGTGTAATAATTTGCTTTTGACAGAATGCCCCTCACATTCCCAGTGATTGTGCCATAGCAACAGTGCATGCTGTTTTTTAACAACACGTATGATATATATGAGGTCACCATCACTGCTAGCTAGGACACAAGTCACTACTTGGAGGAGCCCTAAGTAACGTGGCTAGGGTTGCCTTTTTTAAATGCATAATTTACTAGCTTGTTGCCGTCGTGAATGTCACAATACTCTTATTGCTTATTGCCTCTAGTATAAATTATGTTCTTCGGCACCTCAAACAGAGAATTTTGTGTAACAGCAGCAGCAAACATCCCGAGTTTAACAAAGGTACACTGAATTACTTCATAGCGTTCTGAAATTTCGAGTTTCAACCAAAACAGCACCGTTTAAATCTGGTTTTAATCACACAGGCAAATCAGGAAGTGTGCCTTTAATTGTTTTTTTAAATTAAAGTTAAAGAAACTAGAAGAAGAAGCAATGTAGAATGCTCAGTAAAACCACATTGGTTCCCAGGAGCAAAGGGGGTGGATATTTAAGAAGGCCTGCTGCTCCAGGGCTGTGAAAGCAGAGGCATCATTGACCTGGGATTATTTACCCCCAGCCCCCCCTCCCATTTTTCTGGCCCAGGCAGATGCCCCCTCTATCTCGAGCTGATACAAGACATTCCTCAGCTGCCAGGACTAAGAGCCCCTTGCCTTGCCACTCCCATCCGCAGGAGCAGCAAAAACACACCAAAAAAAACACAACACTAACGCTGTTGTTAATTCTGCCGGGGGAATTTGGTGGATACTGACTCGTTCTCAGAAAGGCTCCCGGCTCAGCAACCTTGCAACCCAATCCCAGGTCAGGATAGTGCTGCAAACAAAGGTGACCCCTCACAATGCAAGTAACACACACACACACACACACACACACACACACAGACTTCTTTCCACGTTCTCATGCTTTCAGAGGCTAACAAAACCAGGTACTCACCCTCTTCCTGGATCCAAGGCTACTGCCCTCGGCTGATGCAGCTCCTGCCAAAACAAAACCTTCCGTAAAGATCCATCGAGCTCCGCCACCTCGATCCGTTTGGTCTCCGAGTCTGTCCAGTAGAGCTTCCCGCCCAGCCAGTCGCAGGCGAGCCCGTCGGGCGAGGCCAGCCCGGACACCACCACGGTGTGGTCGCCACCGCCGGCCCCCGACTGGTTGAAGGCGGCGCGCTTGACGGCCTCCTCGCTCACGTCGCTCCAGTAGATGAAGCCCTGTGCGTAGACGTAGTCCACCGCCGCCGCGTCCTCCAGGCCGCCCACCACCACCGTGGCGTTGGCCTTCCCGTGCGCCGCATCCACCAGCCGCAGGTCCCGTCGGTTTGCGTACAACAGGAGTGGCACCCCTGGAAGAGCGGAGGGGAGGGAAAGAAGAGGCTGCTCATGGTTGTTGTTGTTGTTGTTGAAACCGTGTCAGCAAGTACATTGAGGACACTGACCGAGCCCCTTTTTTACATTAGAAAACTCTTCTGAAAAACGGGTTTTGAGTACTGCGCAGGCCATGCCTTGATAAATGCACACACACAGAAGGTGAGAAGTAGACTGGGACTCTCGGCTACCACGGCCGGATCCTGGCACTGTGCCTAACCTCAATTTGACACATCTACCACCACATGCTCACTACTAAGGTCACCCACCCACCCCCAAGCCCCATGTCTACATTACCCCCTCGGGGGGGAGTTTCCTTCCCCAAATATTTGTAAAAATCGCACAACATCTTGAAGTTTCACTGAAGTTCTTCCAAGCCTAATGCTCAGCTCTACCAAGGATGAATACGAAGAAAATAGCTTTTAGGGACACTAAATATCTGGCCTCTCATAATTTAGATTTATTAGGGAGAAAAAAAAAAAAAACATGCATATTTTATTGCCCAAGTATAATCATACAGGCTATTTGCCAAGAATGCATTTGAGAATTTCAATGGTGATGTAGCCCTGGTGTTTTAGTTTAAGTCTTGGCAAAGACACAGTTTATTAATTTTATATATTTATATATATAAAAATATTTTTCAAATTATTTTCCACAAAGCAACTCAACACACAGCAAGTCACTTGTGCGGGTACAATATGAAATTTTGCCTAAAAGTAAACCAATATGCCAACAATCCAAGCCAATATGCTAAGCTCAATGTCTAATAACGCAGTATTTGAAAAGATGGTTTGTTGGCTACCAGAATACATAAACAGTGCTTAAATGGCGGCTGGGACTAATTTACTGAACTTAGTAGGTAGGCTGTTGGCAAAAACAGAATAACTAGTAGCCTAGTAATATGGCTGTAAAATTTACTTAGATTCATGTGAGCATCCTGATTTAAAAAATAAAAAAAAGAATGACTGACTGACAATTATGTATGCATCACCTAGGTAACTTAGGTAAAAGCTATATATGAATAGCAATAGTTAATATCAATCTAGTATACTATAGGTAGTTGTAGAAGTTTGCTTTACGCTTTCAAGTGCAACAACCACTGTTAAAAAGATACAAAACATTGTTTGGAATTAACCGAATACTTTCAAACATTCACTCTGTGCGATAAAAGACTTGAAATGAAAAACTGAAATGTACTTGAATGTCAATCAGTAACAACAACAAAAAAAGCTTTCTATCCAGTATATTCTCAGATGATTGATCCAAAAAAAATCAGTCAAGAAAAGGAAACTTCACTACTTTCCCCTCACTATTGGCCACCATATGGCTCCCATGTGGAGAGGACTGGCTGATGAATCCCATTTGTCTCATAAACAAATGAACACTAACTAAATAAAAAAACATTGTCACACTTATACCAACATGACCTTCTAGCATGTATTCCGCACAAGAAATATTTGCACAAGACCATTCCTGTTGAAGCACTGCAAGCAAGCAGTCTTTGTTTTGTTTTGCTTTGAAGCCTTTATTACTGGATGTCCTGATGACACGGAGATGGACGAATCGTTTTCCTGCATAGCAATCTTCAATAAAGTTAAATAAATTTATTTTCCACAAAGCAACTCAACACACGGCAAGTCACTTGTACGGGTACAATATAAAGGCTTGACAACAAATACATAATTTGCTTAACTTCTGTTAAAAGGTGTGAGAGAAGTATTTTTTATAAATGTAGTCTCTCGTTTTAGCTTTTACGTTTAGGCAACATCGGGTGAAACAGCTATTGCCACAGGAAGGGCAAGAAATGGGCCTAATGAACTACCTGGCCGAAACACACACCACCACAAGAAAAACATACAAGGTCTAGCCAGACCTTAATAACGAACCATGCTTTGATTAGATGATATATACATTCGTACATTTAAGTAGCCCTATTGGAGACCTAAACCACCAACTTTAAATGTACTTCATATACACCTTACGTTATTAACGTTAGCTGTGGAGGCAACGGCAATTATCTCACCACTAGTGATGGCCATATCCCACGAATGTAATGCTATTTTTCCTACAGTACGGTTTTTCCATTAGGGTAAATTAGTGTTTCCGCAAAAGAACCGTACTGTAGGTAAAGAACCATTTATCTGATTGTCCTATACTTACTAGCATGATGACATAACATACTAACGTTACATTTACACAAAGAAAATACTGCAAGAGGAAAATAATGTGCTTAAGCATATTGCCCTAGTGTATTAATATCTTTATACTAATTTACTCGTGCTGACAGACTTGCTGAGAGTCCAAATGTTGGGCAAAATGAATAATTTCAACGGGGTAACAATTCGGCACTACACCAGCACTCAGACTTGGAAAGCAGAGATAACCGCACGCATAGCTGGCTGGCTAAGACTAGCTTGCTAATAAGAAATCAAACCCCTATGCGGGCCTTTGCCCAAATGATTGTGCATGCAAGCCATTTCAATAACTGGAACTAACGATGCGCATACTTATTGGTACTACATGAACTTTAAACAAAAGTATAATGAAAACAAAAGGTCGATCAAAACTCACTCACCTCGTATCAGCCAACAAAAACTACACAACAACAGACTCCGTAGCACGACACCCATCTTTCTCCCTTTTCTCGGCCCTGCCGCTTTTCCTCAACGCAAGACTCCCATTGTTGCCTCCAATTCCTCTAGCAGAATTGTCTCTTTTAAACAGTAATTTCGTTGCAATATAACGTAGCTCAAATTAATATCACTTCCATCCTGGCTTGCTAGCTAGCTGCTTGGGTTCAGGGTTGGTGGCGCTACGATTCCAATTTTTTCACATTGTCCTGCAGAAGCGATACGTCTCCTTCCGCTGGGAGGAAAATGCCAACCCTCCCCCTATACTCCTCCAGCCCTCTTCTACTCAATACTCATACGCCGGCCATTGTTGTAGTTGATCCCAAGCACTTGTAATTTGGAACCTTAAGAAAAACTCCTAGATTGTTGAATTTGCGGTGGTAAATTAAAAAACACCTCCCTAATACATTGAAAGGCCAGTTCAGTACCGTATTACAATTCGTTCGCTGTTAAACTGCAAATTCCAATGGGACTAGTTCCTTTCACAATAGTTTTGATCATCATAGTAATATCAAAGGCACTTCGTATTAAAGTAGAGGGGTGTATGCGCCTCCTTAGGAAATAAATAATTGAGATAGACATCTTTACTATGGATATATTTAGTTAAGAGACTATAATTGCTGTCAATGTGGGGGATTAATCAAACAGGGGATTATCAACATCTATCGACAACATCTAGGCTACAGCCAATTATGATTAAAATACGTAATCATATATCAGGCCATACCATGTATAAGAATTGCCCCCCCCCCCCATCCATTACTTCACATCTGCTCTCTGTGCAAATTAGTTTTTTTAAAGAATTAACCGTGAATGATTTATTTGTTGGAAAGGTCACATCACAAGGAAACACAGATGACAAGATTATTTATTCAAAAATCACATTTTAATTCTTACAAGAACAAAACATCAAATTCCAAAGTCATGTAAAATCATTACTTCACAAAACAAGACCAAACCTTTTGAAATCCACATCTTTTGACAGTGTACAAATCAAAGCAACTTATAACTTAATAATTTGTGCAACTACAGGCCTATTCAATTTGGTTCCATGATTTCGCGTGGTGATTGCGGCCGGTCTGCAAGCCAGTATGATTACTAAGGTAGCTTCTGCCACCTAGTGGTAGAAAGATAATAAGTGACCTACCAGCAGGCATTTTCAATCACACACCGATAGGTGGTCAGTTTGTACACTCGTCTATACATTGAATACAAATTAAGTTATGAAAATAGTGTGCAGCCAGTGTACTCTCAGCTATGAAAACAATCATACTATTTAAAAACAAGCGAATCATATCAAAAACACAGGATACCATAGTGCATCGATTTTCAAGGAATTGCATCCATCATTAAATGTTATCGATAAATGAAATGCATAAGTATGTAGACAAATACAAAACAACATAGTGAAACGGTGACTCAAAATATCTAAACTGAGTTGGTGAAATAAATCACACATCTCTTTTGACACAGTGCATGTAGATGTGAAAAGACATGCAGGTGTACTGTACACCTTATTCACAAAGGGCAAACCTTCAACCCACCCCCCTCCACTGGAAAGGTTTATTAACTATCCAACCTAATGTACATATTTGTGTCTGGGTATGTTATTCCTTTTGTCTCCACATCCATCATAATTCAGAGGCTTCCTGAGTTTGGGGGAGTACAAATACTTCTGTTCATTCCACTGCCATTATTTTCACATTGTTAAAATAGTAAAAATAGTGCTGTGTTATGCTGAAGTAATAATGAAAAAAAAAATTATCTGACAAATATGAATGTTGGTCAATTAATTTTGCATGTCTTCCTATTTGTCCTTCTGAGCGTTCGTGTGGAAAAGCAAGACGTGGAACAGTTTACGTGCATGTCTCGCCGTCACACCTCGTAGTGCAGATCGTTGAGCTCCAGTCTCGTGTAGTGGCGCCTGTCGAAGGACTCCATGGCCTTGCGGCCCCCCGCGGCCAGCGCCAAGGCGAGGAGGGCCAGCCCCAGCACCATCAGGGCCACCAGGCTGCTCCTGAGGGCCCCCTGCGTTACCGCGCTGCCCTGGTCAACGCTCTCCACGGAGACGGCGTTCTGAAGCGTGTGATCGGGCTGGATTCCCCCTTCAGCTTCGACCAGTCCCGGAACTATAGTTGTCCTTGGGATGTATGGCTCAGCATCAGCCGTCGTTCTGGCAGTGGCAGTAGCTGTAGTAGCGGTAGTAGCTGTAGTAGTAGATGCAGTAGTCGTGGCTGTAGTAGTGGTTGTGGTCGGGGTAGTTGGAGTTGTGGCTGGCTCTGGCTTTGGAGTAGTCCTGCGTCCAGCCTTTCTGCCGGGCGCTACGGCAGGTGGTGCATTAGTATGGTGTGCCGACTGTGAGGCTATAGTAGTTGTAGTGGTGGTGGTGGTGGTAGTAACAGAGTGAGCTTTCACTTTCTTGGTTGTTTTGTTTATTTTTTTGGTGGTCTTGTTCGGCTTTTTCGTAGCTGGCGTAGCTGTCGTACTTGGCGATGTGGCTTTTGGCGCCAACGCAGCCGTTGGCCGACTGTCACTCGCTAGCCAGGGGGGTTGGTGTTGTATCGCAGTGGCAGTTGGTGTACTATTAGGCGCCGCCATCGCCGCAGGAAGTGTTGCTATGACGATTAAAGGTCGTGCTTGTGTTGTGGTAGCTATTTTCCGGGGCTGAGTAGGGGTGCTGGTTGCTTGCGTGGTGGTTGGGGCTTGTGTCAAAGCAGCAGTTGTAGTAGTTTGCAGGCTCGTGGAGGTTTGCGTAGTTGTAGTAGCCTTTGTGGTGGCAGGAGTTGTAGTAGCTGTGGTTGTAGGCTGTGTGATCGGTGCCATTGTACCGGTCGCCGTTGCTGTGGTACTTTCAGTTAGGGTTGTAGTTGGTGGCGCTGGTGGTGGTGTTGTGGTTGCAGCTGTCGGAGCTTGTGTTGTTGTGGTAGTCGTGGTTGGTTCTGTGGTGGTAGACGTTGGTCTCACTGTGGTTGGATGAATCACACCTGGGTAACAAAGAGAGTTTTAGAATGACAATACACAAGCCAAACTCTTCAATTCTTGATTCTCTTCACACGACTTAATTTACCTTTGAAAATGTCATATGTGTTAATGCCGTCTGGGGCAACCATTAAAGGGCAGTCTTGTTCTTTATCACAGTGGAACAGGTAGCAGTTTTCTATGTTGGTAGGCTTGTTGGACTTGAACACAGCCATGTTGCACTTAGCACCTTGGGGTGAAAAACAGACATGTCATCATAGCCTGTTCATAGATTGTGCACAAGGGGTGGGGGGATTGGGGGTTGCAAGATAATCCTCTTCTTAATGGTCATGAGTCGAAAAAGGTTAAGAACCAATGCACTAGCCTACCAGGTTTGACTTCCTCTGAGCAGCAGGCCAGGACACAATCCCGCTCAGACTGGACTACGCGGGTGTCCATGGCAGTCTCGGGATTGGCTAAAGCCACTCTGGAATTGACAATGGCCTTTTGGTGTTGTCTGGAGAAACACGTCTCACCCTGCGCGTGATAGACCGGAACAGCTGCGATCAGCATCACCATGGCGGTGACGAGGAGCTTGAAGGTCCTCGCGGGGGGAAGCATCATTGGGAGTCTCACGCCTTCAGCAGATCCACAAGGCTCAGTTTAATAATGTGAGCCTTCAGAACAGAGATCTCGAGAAATGTACTGTGGGCATTTGGGAAATGAAGTCAATGTAAACACTGGAACAAAGAAATACATGTACTTTATCTGTTCTCAGTTGATTTGTGAGCATTTACATCTTTACTAAGATAACAAAACTCTGGTGAATGAATGAATGAATTACTGAGCAACGAAATAATTAGTTTTATGCTCGAAAAACCAATGTTTAACAAAGGTTTAATGAGCAGTGGTACTGCTATAAAATCATGAGTTGATGGGAATTAATACATAACTCTATTCTAGTATGAATGTTTGATGCAGACAGGCATAGAACATTGTATAAATTATACAGACACATTTCTGTATACATAGAAAACCTATTGCATCATCTACCACCATGTTAAAACCATTCATAATGGCATGGATTATAAATAAAACAAATTTTATTAGGGTGCAAATTCCAATATAATACTGCAGTTCTGACAAACTTTCATTTACATTATAACACCCATTAACTGAATATTAACATTAACATTAAATGAATACTTGGTGGACAATCTATGAGAAGATATCTTTAAACCCTTTGTCTGTCATATCTTTTCTGTTGTTTTTAAAGCACTTGAGGAACTTCTTAGTGCGTCAGTTTCTGTGACGTTGGTCTCTGACACCATTATGCCTTTGTTTTTCACAGTAGGCAAGCAAGACCCAGATCTGTCTCAGCTTTATAACTAGCATTAGAACAAAAAGCGCACTTGCTATGAAGTCCATTCCACAGGGTAAAATTAGAAGGCTAAATAAAGAAACATTTCATATTTGAATTAGAAAATGCGAGGAAGTTTAATAAAAACAATAATCACTGTGAAAACACAATAACACAATCATAAAGACGTTTAATTATAAGCACTAGATACCAGTCTGTTCTCAACATGGAACAGACGTTTTTGATGTTAAAAGGCAAACTAAAAATGTTCTTCTAAAACTGAAATGTATTTCTTCTGAATTTTAGTTCAGTACTTACCAGCAGCCGTGAGTGTAAGTAGACCCCCATTAGACGCTCTTCAACCCCCTGGGTCCACAGTTCATTGTCTCACTGTCTCCTCCCAGAAGAACTTTGTCCAGGTCTCCTATATTGGACATGATGCCATGCACAATGTTATCTTCTTTATAGCGGTTGCTATCTGGCCTACGTTCAGAGCCATAAACCATGTACATGTTCACAACTTTCTTATGTCTTAGGTCAAAAATGTCCTTAGAACAAAACGGGGGGGGGGGGGGGGGTTGTGATTAGAGAATGAAAAGACAGCTGCTTCAAGCGTTGACATGGGCCTATAGGCTATTAATTCTGGGAATAGGAAATCAGGATCAGAGTAAGTAGGCTACAGCAAATTATGCCAAGGCCCACAATCTGGGAGCAGCGCTGATGTCCTCTTTTAGGTTTGGCACCAATACCTAAACGACAAGATTAGCAGCATCCAATTATTCCCGAAGGCCCCATCTAAAGTGAGTCGAAATGCAATTCTGAGATAACTTTTGCTTCACCGGTTTAGGGATGGGTGTATTTAACTACAACAATAAATGCTAGAATCGCCACGCACTGCCTGTGGCAAATTTGTGCGATCCGTGATTTATTGCATTTGCAACCTGTCATCTAACAATGCTGCAGCCAAAACATGCGTCGGATGAGATGGTTGAAGCAATGGGGCTAAAATGTAATTGTAAAAAATACAAATGTTCCTACCTATTTTGATCTTATCTCGGAGGACACAAACAAACCTGACGGTGCTTCCGACGGTCGTCAACATAGGTCGCTGAGTCCGAACTGGAATCAGTATTCTGAAGACAAGTTATGTCACAGCAATTGAGATACGTTCCCTGGACATATTATCCATTCGTCGAGACCACGGGCCTCTTGCCCACTATTATATTCCAGAAAGATATATTCCAGTGCAAGCAGCTTGCACAAAAGGTTCCTTTAAATCTCAACTGCTCCTCGATGGGAATCAATTAACTGTAAAATACAAATTAATTCGTATCTTATCCGCAAAGTGCTCAAGACACACAGCAGGCTACCCCATTCGTTTAGTTCAAAGATGGACTAGCCTACATTTGGCTGGTGGGTAATCTGCGATGCAAAAGATCTCTCCCGAGTCTGACCCATTTTAGTCTTTGTCCTCTGCGCGACTGGTAGGGGGAGGGATACGGGTAGATTTCTGCGTGCACCCCTCCTTCCCCAAAATCAAGATTAGGCTTATAACGTGATAATATTGGCTACTATATCATATTTAAATAAACACATTTAAATCAAAGATTTAAAAAAAAGCTACGGTTATTATTGAAATTATTTTAATTGCGCACTTCATGAGCATATTTATGAATAATTGAAGGTAAGAAATGCATTTTATGTCCCCCCCGACATGGGACACATGGTGCTATATGGGCATTCTTGCATTACTTCATATTTTACAGTCCCTAAATTAATTGTAACCTACTGTATATGAAATATTGCACAATGACAAATGATGAAATCCAATGCCTGCCTACAAACACACCCAAAACATCACTGGCATATGGTAAAAAGGCAGACATTTATATTTTTGGTTATTGACTTGAGAATTCAGTACAATCTAGCTATGGAAGAGTTTGAGTAAGGCAAGCACATCAGGAATACAATTTTGGGACAACTCATTAAACACAAACACACAAAAAACCCTGAAAGGGATGGGTAAGGTATCAATGTATATCTTTATGTAAAAGCGAACCCTGAACAACAAACAAGTGGAAGAACCTCAGCGCTATGGCCACAACGCGACGTTCGCTGTTTGTCAAAAGATGCAACGATAGCGTATTCTCCCATTTAAGAGTGTACGAACACTCCTTTGTCCGTTCCATTTGAAGGCAGGACCGTGACCTATATCGTAGGAAGCCAAAATCAGATTAATGTTGTCGCCCGTCTTCTTATTCCATCTCAACGTCCTCCGGGGATGCACGCTCTTTCTTCTTCTTGGGTGGTGCCGATGTAGAAGCCCCTTTCTTTGATGCCACTGACGGCACAACTACGGATAAGCACAACTCTTATTATAACCTATGGCACCTGGTTTAACAAGCACTGTAATGACAGTGACACACATGCTGTTATTACCGTCCATGCTTGACTTCTCCTTCTGCATGTGGCGCAGCTGTTTGAGAAGCTTGTTCTTCTTCTTGCCAGACAGAGTGATGTTTGCCCTCGGGCTGGTGCTGAAAGTGAAACAAGGCACAGAGTATTAGTAAAGGAGCAATAGCCCAGATTAAACAGCATTTTAAAAACGACTTCCCGGGGAGGGGGTTTCTACTGATAGAACGCCTCAACAAATCACGATTGGTTGTAGGCAAAGCTCCAAAAGTGAGACGCGACCCTACATTTGGTCTAGTACTACACTTAATGATTGAGAGATTAAAGGGCAGGACAGGCTAGTGGTTACGGCGGTCGACTTCCAACATGCCCGGCCCACCTGTAAGCATCCTTATTATATATCAATACTTGTAACTGTACAAGTAAGTTGTTTGGATAAATCACCTAATTGTAATTCAAGAGGACACCGCACAGCTCCCACACTATACGGCTCGCCCAATACACCTTTGTTCAGTGACAAAAGAAGAAAAAAAAGATTTGACTGTAATACATGTAACCGGATCAATAATGAATTAATACCTTACAAAGTTTAAGATGTGTTAATTTGAATCAGCAGATTTATTGCTAGGTGTGACAAATACATGGGAAGTTGTACTTCTGTCCTCCATAAATAGGATATACACAAACAACCAGTATTCATAATGTGATACATTGATAACAGACTTTGAATGTGGGGCAGCTATTTATAAAAGCTTTTCTTATAGTAGGCTGGGAAAGGCACTCTCAAAAGAGCTGCTCTACTAACGTACCGCCACACTGTGTTGCACTGGATTATTTATCATTATGTCATTTTCCTGTGTAGTTCATTTACAGTGTGCTATTACTATAGAATCTATTTACTTTTCTTGCGGTATTTCAGATGTTGTATCTATAGTATAGATACATCTGAAATACCACAAGAACAGTAAATAGAAAAATGATGTCAAATGTATCTATTTGCGACCCCCTGGAGTCCCGACCGACAGTTTAAGGACCACTCATACGGTATAAGGAACTGTCAATCCAGAAAAACAAAACAAACCTCAGGTTGAGGTTACCTCATCTTACCTCAACATAGTATACCATTGATCTAGTGTAAACTAGATATTGCTAGAAACAAGAGGCTATAGTATTGTAGTTTGTGGTGCTGTTAAACTGCATTGAATTAAACACAAAGGTGTTTGTGTTATTTAGCCTAGCCTCACTGGTTGAAATAAGATGGCCAAAATAATAAAAACATGTGTCAGTACAACCAATACAATTCAACAGCACTTCAAACTACGTCCTCCTAAATGATCATACAGTTGAATCACCACCTCTCTTAAAGGGTTTCAACATAAACTGAACATTATAACAATCATGAAGGGAGATTTATTGCAGGACTGTTGAATTAGACTGTATTAGTTTCGCTTGCAAAAACTGGTGGTTAACCAGTTCAACTGTTGACAAATGTACTAATTGTAAGTCGCTTTGGATAAGAGTCTGCTAAATGCTGTAAATGTAAATGTAAATGTGTACCTAAGGACGTGGCCAGTGAGTGTATGTTTTTAGTCAATGAACATAACCCAACAATTATATTTTAACGTTTGTGATTATTTATGTAATTACAGTATGTAGTACCAAATGCTTACGTTCTCTTCTTCAAGTGATGGATAGTGGTTAGTTCTTTATCGATCACTGCGCCCACGATTTGATACTTTTTCCTCTTTAAACGTCCAAGAACCCTGCGCCGCTTGAACAGTTTTTTTCCCAACTCCTGTAGAGACAAGTGAGTTAACTCTCAGCGATCTTAAATTACATTTGGATAAGCTAGGAACAATAATTGATCAATGATTGTAAATATACAAAAAATTACATAAAAAAAAAATTCAGTGCGCCACGTTACTTTATGCGCATTGTATACGCATTCACAACACGGCCCGTCTGCGTCAGAAATACAAGTAAAACGACGCGATAGTTACCCAGAAAATGAAAATGCACCTGATTCGTTTACTTGCTATACATTTCACTTAAATTGGAAACGCTTACTGTTCTTGGTTTGTTGATCTTTCCACCTGGAGTACTACCCATGCTTGCTCTACTACTTTCACATGGACCAAAAAACGGCGGAAGTTCCGGGTTATTTTCTCATTGGTAGCCTGCAATCTAAGGGACGTTTTGCCCATGCCCCTATTTTTGTCTTATCTGTCTCCCTCGAGTGGTGATTGGCGATACTGCAATTAGAAAACTAATTATTGCATGAAGACTTGATGAAGATAGATGCCGATAAAAATGCGCTGAGGAAATTTTTCTCGTAGCGTAAGTAGAAGCCTGAACGTAAGTAGAATTAATTAAACGTTTACTTATTTCAACTGTAGTCCGACCGTGCGCTATTTATCCGTCAACTTTGATATGGTCAAGTAGCTTGAGTTTTCCTCATTTTGTACTGAAAATGTGGAACTAGCCTAGTTATGACAATAACACATATATTAAAAACATGCTGAAACACTGCGAATATCCATAGTTAGTGGACCTGCGATGCTCAAAGATGCTCATGTGATGGACTACGAGGTCAAACACGTCTTGTAGCCTACTGTAGACCTGGTACAGAGTTGGCATCAATTAAATGCGGACAGACTTAGCTATCCACATTTCCCCTCTAATTTCCCCCCTTATAGACCTACATAATCAGTGGTTGTAGGCAAAGCTATGCCATGCTGTGGAGAAATGGGCTAGGTGTTGAATAATAATACAGGTTCAATGATGGAATGTTCTTATGTAGCCTATGCCAACCCCAGGCTGCCATACGGCCCAGCTACAGGCTCGTGTTAGTTTTTTATAGATCATGGTCAGGGAGAAGATGGTGTAAGCAAGTGATGCTACATCTGCTTTGGCATGGTTGCATTTGAACCAATCATTCCAGGGCTAGGCTAATGTTCATGGGTTGGAAGTGGCTGCTGATCTAAATTGTGCATGTGAGTTTTCCCACGCTGGTGGCAAATTGATTTCCCTGCTGGTCTAGTCCTGCGCTGAGGCATTTTCACTTGTGCCTTGTTTCCAAGACCCAGAGGGAATATGTGTGGCTTTTCATTAATGCCTCTCCATGACACTCTGTCCCTATGAAAGAAAAAACTACCAGGAACGATTGTACCTCCAATAACCGGATTATATTTTGGGCCTGACAGTCGGCCTGCACATCCTCCTCCCAGCGTTAGCTGCTGAGTGCTTAACATTATTGTCACACTCATAACTAACTATGCAACAATGAATGAGCTTTTGCAAAAAACAAAATTTAGCTTCTCTCTGCCTATTTATTTCTGTTGAATGTTGGTAAGTGTCCTTACTCGTGATGTTGCCAAAGTTTGCTTTAATGTCTCCACGTTGAGACATTAAAATTTGTATCCTTTCTCCTATCCTTTGGAATGAATGGATATTTGAAAATGTGACCAGTCTTATCAGACCTCTGTAACATTGCCTTTACTAAATGAGAAGAGATTAGGCCTCAGTGTTTATGCTGTAAATACATTCTCAGTGTACAGTACAATTAGTAAACCAAACCAAAGGAAACATGCGACGCGATGACTTAAATTAAATACCTGCATCGTAGGATGGCGTCCTTGCACCCATTTGGGAGATCTTTTGCCACCTTTTGCTCTGATCTGGCATCTAGACTTCAGTGAGGTTTTTGGGCTACTGAGGTTAGCGGCATTTATAACAGTTTTGTTTTTGTTGGTTGTGTATTTAAGGTCAGAGAGCCTTGGAGTTCTTCATTCGGTGCCTGAATCTTAACGTCAACATAGCTCTGCTCCTTCTGAGAGGTCTCTCAGCTTGCCAAGCACCCCGCCAAGCCAAACTTGTCATATTGCAAAGCCCAGTTGGGGGAATTATTCTAATAGTTCTATAGGAAGCCAAGTTCTCCGTGCCCCATTTTTGTGCCTTGAATTGTTGATCATTTGTAATTGAATTTCGATGGAATTTATGATGAGGAATGGCAATTTGTTGACACGTTTGCTCTATGGAGTGGAAAGTTGTAATTTATATCCCCGCTGTGTTAGAGGAGAATAGCTGTAGCATTCCTTCTGGCCTTGAAAGAAGGGATCAAGTTCCCAGCTAATGGGGAGAATTTATTGCCAATTAGCTCTTTAGCAAGCATATCCTTACACCAGTTTTTATGATTTTAGTACTTAAATGTTCAGTGGCTCTATTTAAAGATTGTGTCACATCTACATACTATAAATATGACTATTCTATTATAAAATAATTTACCAGTTTTTTTGGATCAGATATCTTGCCCGGTTAGGGACAAATACGTATTACCAGACTTCTTAATAGCAATGAAGAAACTTCACTTATGTATGGTATGGTCCTTCCCAAGTTTTTTAATCACTACGATAAATTCATAGAATCTTATAGAAGCAGCGACATGCAAATGCTGTCTAGTATGAAACTTAAATGTAGAGTTGGTTACTTTTACTGTTTTTAGTGCATACTGGAAATACCTTACTTAGAGGCTGTGTGCTCTTTGTCACTTGCTTCTAATGTGTGTCTGCACGTCCATTACCACTTACTGCATTCATTTCGCATAACCGACTTCTAGAGAGTTTATTCTAAATTCTGAGCCTATGAGCGCTCTAGAAGGAGGAGTAGAGAGGGGTGCGAGACACTCAGCATTCGGGTATAGGAGGGGCAATGGAATACAACAACATTTTTGTAACGCTGGCTTTAACTACAAAGGCGTTTCCAGACACAAAGTGAGGAGTGGGCCTTTGAGTAAACTGAAGTCAGGATGAAAGATGCACGAAACTCCAGGAGAGTACTGTCAAATGTTTAATCTGTTCATTATAGCGGGTTATCTCAGTGCAAGTGGCAAACAACAATATTGAGCAGTTATGTGTTCATTTTATGTACAAAGTGAACTCTGGCGTTCATAAGCATGGCAGGCCGTGGGGGGGGGGGGGCAGAGTCTTGGGGTTTGTTTATTTATGTGTGAAATGTTGGCTTGTGAAACCCTTTGAGACTGTAGTGTGATTAAATCAACTTAACTTGATTGTACTTAATCATCTTAATTGTTGTTTTAAAATGCTTTCAAGAAATGTAATGAATAATGGTGATACAGTATAAACTGAATAAGTACGTTTTAAAACAGTGAAACCAGGCCCACTAATTTCAAACGAAAGCTCAGAACCAGACAAATGCTGTAATATTCATTCATCTAGGTAAAGTATACATGTGCAGAAAAAAAGCTTTGGACTGAACTGTATGAGGTTTGTAGTTCGGGATGTAGTTTGCCTTTGCAATAAGCTAAGAAAAACAAACGAACTGTGTTGTTTATTCAACATGCATAACCACCACAGACATAAATATACTACTCCAGTGAATAAGAAGAAAGTGTGTGGGCCTGGGTCTGTGAGCATTACATCTTAAAGCAGACTGGAGCATTTTCTAGTATATTTGTTGGAACTTGGACTGATATTTATCTTTTTATCCCACATCTATCTAAGTGACACATAAATCTAAAATACAGTTCTTTGACAACTTGTTAAATATTAAAAATAACTATAAATGTTCAAGCGTTTCTACTGAACACATTTTAAATTCCCACAGATGCTAAATATTTACACTGTACTATCTATTGGAAATATTTCTATGTTTGGACAGTCCCTTTAACCTTATCTGTAAGGTCAACTGATACTGATGTGAGGTCTTGCCGTTTATGTACCATGTCAGTATGCACTGGCTACTGTCTAAGTTAGAATTTGACACTACTAATGAAACCCAATTTCCTGATTTGATTTTGATTTTCCTATCAGATAATGAGATACAAGCACAATATGAAACATTACTTACCTTGGTAGATGCTTATTAGGACCCATATTAGAAAGGTCTTAAAAGAGAGCGGTCGACCCTGTAATACATGAAACATGTGTCATGAGCATTTATCATCTTAATAAACAACTCCTGTAGTCATGTTACACTGATGCAATTCAATACCTTTAAAAGATCTTTGTATAATTCTGGGTATAGCATGGCAACCTCTGACTTCACATCTTTGTCCAACACCAGGGAGAAGACAGGAAACATGGTGTAGATGGTGGAGTAGCTGAAGATGACAAATCACACTTAAATAGGTCTATGGCAGCATCCAGGAGCCATGCTTCAAAAAGAACAGCATATGGCATAAGCATAAGGTTTCCGAAGTCGGAACCCAATAACGGGTCACAAAAAGCTTTGTTGGGTCATGAGATCATTTTAAAATAATGTCATTCATTCGTTCAATATTTGTATTAGTTATTTTTTATCTTTAATATTATCTTTAATAAAATATGTATATTCATAAGTTATTAATATCTTGGCTAGACTGCATTGGTATAGCAAAAATAAATTGTTCACAGCTTGTGTTAGCTGTGTGGGGGTCATGAGATATGAATAATTTATTTTATTAGTAACATATATCTGTATGTAATTTAACATATACTAGAGATGCAACGATCAATCGGCTGATCGGCCGATGACGGAATCGGATTGGTCTAAATATAGCTGGTTTATGTGCAGATCATATTTACACGGATGCGGGATACATGCACCACACTGACTTCACGTTCAGGCGCCCAGTAACTAACTTCTCATCTAGCTCAGTAAGCTAGGACTATAGCTAGCTGTCATGGAAGCCTACACTGACGTGAAACATGTCTGCGGTGTGGAAATTCTTCAGTGTCCAAGATGCTAGGAAGTTAACCGTACTCAGGTAACATTTTATATTAGACATTCAAACTTTGTGCGTCGATATCTTTTTCAATACAACACGAGAGCAAATTTATTGGCATAATATTGTTACGTATTATATTTTGATCAATCCATCCTGTTAAATGGTTAAATGCCTTGTAAAAGTGTAATATAGGCAATGAATGCGAGCGCCGGTGGCTAATGGACTGTAAAAAAAATTTATAAGTGAGTAAATTTTAAATCAGTCAGGACCGGAACCGCAGGCATAATAAAAAAAAACTAAAAAACTAATCGAAATCGGCCAAGAAAAACGCAATCGGTGCATTCCTATCATATAAAAAACTATAACGACAAAAATAAAACATTGGAAAAATGTAAGCACATATTAATAAGATAATTTATCTAGATAATAATATATATTATTATTTTCGTAGATTGTAACCTTAAAATCATTTCTCCACCCCCTGACAGCATTTTACAACCTCTCAGGGCGAGGGGGGTCTTGACTCCCATGTTGAGAACCAGTGCCATAGAGCAAACACATCATATTTTCCCATCCCACCAACACAACAGCTCTAGTAAAAGGAAATGCCAAATGCCCTTCTGATAAGTCATCATATTGAGTGTTTAGCTCACCCGATAACGAGGAATCCTTGGTAGAGAGGGACAGAGGCGAAATAGAAAACAGAAGAAAAGACCGCCTTGGTGGTAAGGAAAAAAAAAAGAAGAGAGACATAGTAAATGAGTCATCATTTATTCTTCATCTCATATCAATGCTATGATGCCATTAGAGACCATGAGGATGGAGTGGCATCGCAAAACAAAATACAGACAAAATAAATCACCATGGGAGACAAAAAATAATTATTAAATAAATAAAATACTTTTTGAGTTACACCCCCCAAAAACAAGCAGTTTACAGTTTGTGACGCCCAAAAACTATAAACAACTTAACAAAAGTAAATTTTTGTATTCACCCCCCCCATTTTGAAAACTGCAAAAACAGTTTGGAACACATACATAGCTAAAGTCTGTATTAATAACGATAGCATTTATCTGCTAGTGGTCATTTTACACCAACACCTTTAGCACAGAGAAGTCAGTGTCGATGAGTAACACTAGCTAACCTCAATACCTACATCAACCATGATTCTTAAAGACGTGGACTGTGAAAATAATTGAGCCATCACACCAGTCCCTGTGAGGCGTTGCCGTACCAAACAGGTCATGGCTGTGGTTGTGGCTGGCATTAACAGGAGACACGTGGAGACCAGCCTCCCTACATTTCGGGTGAGTCACAGGCTTTCCCTCCACGGAGGCCGAGGTTCGACTGGGGTAAAGACTGGAGGTGGGACGGCATGCTCAGGGGGGTGCTGACTCATCCTAGACCCCCCCCCCCCCTCAGAGTAAATTCATTACTCTGTGTCGAGAGTTATATATTTTGGCCCAGACTTAAAATAATACACAGTGGATATCAAAAGTCGACACACACTCATTAAAGTGCAGATTTTTTGCCGATGTAAAGGCTGAAATCAAAGCAAATCATGTCAGTCCTTAAGATCTTTCAACCAAGGGTAGTTAAGTAAAAGTTTAACAAAATTTGTCAAACAAAAAACATGTTTTCGTTGGATTTCAATAACGCTGTGTAGACTTTTTCCATGTCCACTGTACGTGCAGGGCATAACTTCTTGTAGGTTTATAAATTCTCAATATAACCTACATAAATCCCTTGGCAAGCAAAACCCTGGCCCCACCTACCTGCATGGTGGTGATGCACAGGCTCCTGTGGATGACAAACTGGCTCAGGGCTGCAGACCGCTTGTAGCTGTTTCGACCGTGGACCATGAGTAGACGGCCTAAATGCTTGAACTGAGTCACGGAGAAGTCTGCAGCCAGAGAAGCCTGCTTTCCTTCCTGTGGCCAACATAACAGGAGGGAAAGTCAGCAGAGGTGACACAAGGTCTTTGTTAACATCACAAGTAGGTTCATGAGTTCGTGTGAACAAGTCCAAAATTTTGATATAAAAAGTTAAGTCTGCTAAAGCTATTCATATTAAAATATCAATCCCTGTCATTCCAGCTCTGGTATAACACCAAAGGCCCACTAAGTGGTGCCAGATATTTTTCAGGGGTAAGGTTGACTTTTTTTCTTTTCTTTTTTTTTTTTTTTAACTTAAAACTGATTCTGATTGTATATATATATACACACCTCATGTTGCTATCTTGCATCAAAGTGTTTCATGGCTTTCAACAAGAGGGACCAAAAGGGAGTTGTACATCTTTAAATGAGTGGGTCAAAAGGTTTAAGAACTGCTGACCTATGCGCCCTTTACAAACAACAGTTTCGCATTCAAAAAAAGAAATCAGAGGAATCATCTGTGTGCACGTCTGAGTGACACCACCATCTTGACAGGAAACACACGGGGACATCTGTGTGGCGCAGTGATGCGCGAGTGAGCGAGAGAGAGAGAGAGAGAGAGGAGAGAGAGAGAGACTCACTTTGCCTTCCACTCCCACGCCACAGTCTGCTTCCTGGATCATGCTGACATCGTTTCCTCCGTCCCCTAGGAGAGAACAACCGCCACGGTAGTGTCAAGATCCACATCTCTGACTCACCGCACGGACGGTGCCAGCGCCGCTATTGTGTATGTGCGTGCCTGCAGCACACACCCTCACTTTGCCCTTCCAGGGGCCATCTAAGGGCATCTGAGGGGATGTGAAATGACAATATGCAGGCTGGCGGACAACAAGTTTGAGTTGCAAGCCTGCTCCACCTCCTTTTACTGTAGCCGCAGAATCGATGTCTATGACATTATGGGAGCAGGGTCTTTACTGGGAGTGATGCAAGGATAAATGCTGCACTCTCTGAGTTTCAAAACAAAACAACCTGGTTTGCAGCACAAGGGTATCATTTTGGACAGAAAGGGAGAACATGTCCCTTTAACCATCAATCAGAGCAAAATCTCAGATAACTAAAAAAATACAACCAACAACATTACAGTGACTGATTGCTCTGAAATGCAAGTGCAACTGATCCTTAAAAAAATAAAAACAAAATAAAAATACTTTTCCTTGATTGGCAGCCCCCATGGATGCTGTCCTTACAACTCACCTACAGCGCAGGTGAGTTTGCCCGTGCGCTCCTGAAGCAGACGCACTATCTGGGCCTTCTGTGTCGGGGCGCAGCGGCAGCAGACCACAGTCGGACACTGGCATGCCAACTCCATGAACTCATACTCGTAGAACTTCAGACACACCTGGAATAGAAGAGAAAAGATACAATAGAAAGGAGGTGTGTGATTAACTCCAGGGGACGTGATAACACCGCCCCATACCAACAACTTACTTATTAGACGTTACACTACATTTGGCTGCGGTTGGAGAAAAATATGCCGATAATGCACCAGCGTGTGCATAAAGCTCACCTCAAGTGAATCTCCCGATATCACCAGCGCGCAGTCGTGCTTTCTCCTGAAAGCGTTGAGCTCAAGGTGGGCCTCTCCTCGCGTTGTCACCTATAGCAAAACAACCACATTTGAGACATATTTGAGGCACACAAAGCCCATCAGGTTTAGATGGCTATCGAACCCACAGGATGCAACACGTTCAAGTCAACTGCTGCATGCACTCCAGCGATTCAAGAGGGAGGCCTACCTTGTTCAAAAGTTCTCAAGAGTTAATATTTGACACAATTATTTATATTCTAACTTCAAAAGTCCAGGACAAAAAAAATAAACAGATGGGACTCTCAAAAAAGATGTCAGTTTCAAATATAGACTTTAAAAAAAATATCAAAAAATGTGGCACCAATATATGATAGTATCAATCTATCAACAAATGTTATGCTCTGGTATGAATATCCTTCAACCACTGGCTATTCAGACGTCAATCCAGATCATGCCATTAAAGTCAACCAGGAAACCAATCCAGATGCATGTGTTGTCGACCCAGTCAGCACACCACCCCGCCCCCGATCCACTGGGAGTGCGGTTTTCAAGCCATGCCAGCCATTGTTATGGGCTTCCACTGAACCACTGTTGTACGCAAGTTGTAACCTTCCTATATGGCAGGCCTCTCCTCTCCCCTGCTCTGGCCCGGCTCCAGAGGGGAAGCCGAGAGGACTATCAAAGCGCTCGGAGGACCTGAAAGCTGCAAAACAAATTAGGAAGCAAGCCCTCAGCACATTCCCTGAGGGGGGC
Organism: Percopsis transmontana; assembly: GCA_025447815.1. Lineage (NCBI taxonomy): Eukaryota > Metazoa > Chordata > Actinopteri > Percopsiformes > Percopsidae > Percopsis > Percopsis transmontana. Next base: position 2,500,962 of record JAOEHI010000016.1, read on the forward strand.
GGTTTCAGCTGGACTCCCTCTCTCCTCTCCCCCCCCCGCCCCCTCTCTTTCTGATTGAGCGAACGCCTGTTTGTTCTGCTTGACAGTGACTTGGACACTGGCGCTCGTGGGAGGCGATTTATTCAGCTGTGGATCCTGGCCCGAGTGCATGCGTATATGTGTGGGTCTCTGCGACCGCTGGCAAGCAGACCTTTGGCCGGGCGGACAACAGACGCCCGCGGGTCAACGCGGTGAGGAAGCGGCGAGTGCCCTTTTGAACCATTCAGCGCTAAACACCAAATATGACCCACTTTATGTTCATACGCGGAGGAAGAAGGGCCTTTATCACTCACGGGTCTGAAGATGTGGATGTCCTGATTCCGTGTGACCAGATGGGCGTTCTTGGCGGTGCACGTGGCCGTTTCAAGCTTGTCTCCTGTCAACATCCACACCTGGAGTAAATAAGTACAGTTTACAATAGTATTTGAGGTAGGGCCTGAAATTTGATTTATAATACGGGACTACGTATTTAAAGTTAGACGCCTTGTAGTGCCCTCAAATCTCCCAAAAAGGGGAAGGAGCAGAGAGGAGTGCCAGCCACTCAGCGCTCAGGTGTTGAGTTTCAAACCAAAACAACACAAACACAAATCGAGTGTCCGGCAAAAAAAATAATACTGAAAATTGCACACTGCAACTACAAAAAGTAATGAATCCATTATACGGTTAGACACTACAATAATTCAGAATTTCACAAGGTGACTAATCTTTGATGTGTGGGAATCTCGGGGAGTAAGTTTACAAACTCCTACAAGGCCCCTATAGACACATTAAATGATCATTATGAGCTTAGTTTAGGTTGTAAACATGAAAGTAAAATGAAAACGTAAAATACCGGCATTTTCTAGCAATACAAACTAGGACTTATATATGCTTTGTTGCGCTAAAATCACTTTGGCAACTACAATTTAGATTTAGACTTGATTTAGTTTCAACCAAAGATAGCACAATTGATACAAGTCAAGAGGGGCTTTAAGATCACACAAATTATTAATTCTATTTCCAGTTGGATTTGTTTTCCATGTGTCTATGCTCTGCTGTTTCCATGTGAGCTGCAGGACGGTCTGTCTGTTCCCCAGACCTTGATGCCTGCATTGCGGAGAATCTCCAGGGTGGGCCTGACATCAGCCTGTAGCTGGTCTTCCACTCCTGTCAGACAGAGCAGCTCCATCTCCATCTCAAGGCTCTCAATCACTGTGGCCACCTTCAGAGAGCGGTCATGGACACTGAGCTTGGCCTGAACATATCGTGCCTGGGTGAAAAGAGAAAAGAGAAAAGTTCAGAAACTGAGAATAATTGGACTGGGGAAAAATCAACATGGCCGTCAGCGGTCAAAGACACGCCAAGCTGAGAAAAGCATGAAAATACACTGCCTGGCCAAAACAAAAAGTCTCTGGAGTCTCTGGAGACAGTGGTATGATCTGGGGTTGCCCACACAATAATGGCTGTGTGTGTATATGTGTGCATACAGTATACGCGTATGCTTTGTCCGATCATGGCCCTCAGAGGCAGATAATGAGCAAGAAGGATTTCATGGCGACTTGAGAGAAACTGTTAATTCTCCTTAGATACTATGCATGTATACATTACATATAGAAATACCCTGCCTGAGAAAACAAGAGCTTCCAAGTCCTAAAAATCTCCAAGCATAGTTGATTTTACACATCATCCCTTTAAATGGGGGGCAACGTGAAAAAGAAACCCTCAATTTCCTTTTCCACTGAGCAAGTCGCACTCTTGCATCAATCAAACTCTATTGTTAGCTGCTCGTGTGAAATGCCACAAAGCACATTACCATGTGTTGGATAGCTGCACAGACACGACTGATATGATCAGTTGGTAAATAATATCTGCTCTCTGCAGCGCTCCAGTTCCAGGACAACTTAAGTGAGATCAAGCAACAACAATCTGAGCGTGACTCACACAGGAACACAACCCCATGTGTGACTCAGGGAGTGAGTCACCGCTGCCCACCAGCTCAGCCCGGTTTAGCTCGGCTCACACAATTAGAAATGCCAGCAACAGGCCGGGACGCTGCTGGATGGGGGCGGGGGATGCCCTGCCCAGGGCATGAGACATGCCAGGGCATCCATAATGGTATGCATGAAGGATATTTGCAGGATGGTATCTCCATGGGAGGGTGGGGACTTGCTCGGGTACAATAACACGCTTTGGTGTTGTGTGGTTTGACCAAACAGTGAAAACAAGGTAGAACATCAAGGAGGCTTCCAAACTCAGCCAGCAGGGGGCGGGGGGGAAGGGGGGGGGGGGGCTGTACATCATCTATTGACGCTTTTCCACTGAATAGTACCGGCTTGACTTGGCTGTACTCGCTTTTGGTACTAGATACTTTCTTTTCCACTGCAGATCGTACCCCCTCAATGTAGCTGAGCGTCATAGCTAAGCCGCTGTTTGAACCACCCCTGCCATTGTGGTCCTTTAAGATTTGATTTAAACTTTTCCCTACACTGTTGGAATGTCCTTTGGTAGCTGTGTGCGGCCAACTGTTCAGAGACTTTTTGGTAAATATTTCTTGTTATGCGAATTGCCCAATTTAGCTCTCGCTGGATCCTTTCATCAGCAAACAAACAGAGGAACGTATGCACCTCCTCGATTGACCACAGCGTGGTTTTGCGGGTTGCCATGTAATAAAAGCGTGAATAAAAAAATGTGCGGATGCTATAGTAACTTGCAGTATGTTCCGTGTCGCGCAATGACGCACTGATGATTCTCTCTGACCAATCAGTAGTCTGCAGTGTTTACACGTCACCTTTTGGTATCGCCTTAGCTCACTTGGAACCTCGACAAAGGTGATACAGCCAAGCTGATGATAGCCCGCTCACCTCAAAGTCTTGGTACTGCTCTTCTGTCAGACACTTCTTGGAGACCACAAGGACCCTCAGGCCTTCCCGGGCCATGTTCCCACACTGGAAATGACAGAAGCATCATTATCAAAGCAAAGATGAGCACCATCATTATCATTAAGGACAGATATATAAACATTAAAGAGGCCCCATATCCAATTAACCTACAACTGGAAAAACTTGAATTTTATGGTAGGGGAACTTAAAAACATAGAACTATAAATAACAAAGTGAAATTTGAGCGATTAAAGATCTGTGTCTTGTAGATTTACCTCCTCTTCAAGCCAGTCATTGTACTGAACAATGCCTGCCATCACAACATCAGCTCCCTTCATGTAGAACGTGATCTCTCCTGTAGATTCATCCTAGAAAACAATTAGCCAGCATTGATTTATTGTCAAACATACAGTACGTTCCTTATGCAAACCTAAAATCACCATCTACTAATGGGGTGGTTTTTCCTGTGTCTAGGGGCGTGAGCCAAGGTGCCCAGGCACTATTTCACGGCTGACTGTTCCCTAGAAGGGGACAGCTTACTTTGGTATTCACAAGGGATCTGAAACATGTTTGAAAATATTATCATGAGGAAGTTTCAATCCCTGGCTTCCTGCGTTTTAGCGGGGTCTAGCCAAGCCAACAACAATAATAGTTAGCCATTAGGCAAAGTTCATAACGAGGTAAAGTCTTTCTCAGAAAACTTTTTAGTATGCTATGCTTCTAATATTCTTGGCGTTTTTTATTTTTTTATTATTAAAAATAATATCCTTACTGGATTCATGGGTTATGCTAGCAACAATCTGTGATTCCTTGTGACACTGGGATACATTTTAAACAGTAAACAAACCCATTTTTTAAATTGAATTAAAAAGTGTAATCGTGTCAAGTGTAATATAAATTGTGAAGTTTATACTATAATAATCCTGAAATCAATAACATAACAAAGCCCTTACTCGGACAATGATGCCCATCCTTTTGCTCTCATAGGTAAAAGGGAATATCTGCAGGATGGTGAAGTTCAGTATTTGACCACTAGGGGTCCGCAGCTGCATGGAGGACTGGTCCCTTCCCACCAAAGTCAAACCAACACTCTCAGTCCACTGCACCAGCGACACCTGTCAATCAAAGACAATAAAATAGGATATTTATTGGCAGCTATTGAAACTAACAATGAGATTTGGGAGCGTATTATCAAATAATACATTGAAAGAGATACAATTTGGGTACATACAGCAACAAAGGCTATTACATACGTATTGAACTGTATGCGTTCTCTGGCAATTTGGATGGCAAACAATCATGTCAACATGATGTACCATTTTATAAATGACTTGAAGCTCAAAGTGCAGATGGTCAAAAAGCACAGTAAGCGTTCAGCCTTAATCAATAGTTGAAGCCTTTTCAGCACTTAAGGCTATTTATGACTAAATGAGGGAGATGTGCCTTTTCGTAGGAAACACAGTGTGTATCGCCAGGTCCTCTGTGAAGGACAGAACAGATGACATCCATTAATGTATTTTTCGGGGGTAGAGGTGCATGAGTGTGTGTGTGTGTGTGTGTGTGTGTGTGTGCGTGTGTGTGTGTGTGTTGCGGGGGGAAGGGTTGGTTTGAAGAAAGCGGGGTCGGTGGGGGGAGAAGACACTAGCCAATAACTTCCAGACCAGAGATTAGGAACAAGACCACACACTCAATTCATCATGTCTCTTATTCGACGGGACTCCGGTGACAGATGTCCGTGAAGCCAGGTAGAGACGGGGTGTCACCTTATACCAAATCCAACCTAAAAGCCGATATGCTCATGCTTTGGCAGTTTTATAACCACAATAAAACTGCATATGGTGCCAATGCATGAGCATATTGTCTGACAATGTCTGAACTTCAGCAGAGTGCTGACTACTGTCATGTTTGTCATCCGGATTGGGAAATACGGACGTAGCGCCTTAGTCAGGGTCTAGAAATAATAATCGTGGAGGCATGCGATTGCAACAGCACCAGCTCAGAACTGTTAGGAACTGCTGCTGATCGCTACTGGGCTGGATAGAGATGGTCTGAATCAAAGCTGACAGGCTGCCCAACAGTAATGACTGAGAAATACCAAACTACTTTGTGACTCACGACAGAAGGGACTATTGAATCACTTTTATTGTAAGTATTGACTACTGACCAAATGTTCACTTTTTGCTTTAGCTGACGGATTCACAGCAGAAAGGACAGGAACAGGTAGCTTAAGAAAGATGTCGGTTTTGACTGTAGTAGACGGTTAAATATGTGGTTTTAAGTATAGGACCATAGCTATACTTAAAACCAAGCTTGTACACACAACTGTCAGTGTCACTGTGACCACTGAAGAGGCCTATTTTGAAACTTCCTGAAAAGAAGATATATTTTACCAATTTGATACGGTACAAACAGATCTATTATAGCAGAGCACCCCAAACAAAAGAAAAACGTACTCATGAGCTTCCCTCCATAATTGCTTATTTTGTATGATTTAGTTAGTCAGATGCTCCATAAAAATGCATCACCTTAGACAATGATTGAATCCAGAGCAATTACTACGAGTGCTGTAGGAAAACATGAGCCCAACGGAACCAATAGTACGTGGATCCTACATATAACCTCTGCAACATCCGTAGAGGGCCATTTTAAAATAGGTTCTATCAAGAAGGAAATTCGTGGGGGGTAGGGGTAATAGTCTGGGGATGGAGCAAGGATATCTGCAGGAAATGGTTTGAGATTAATTCTACAGGCCCTCTTCCTGAACTTCAAAGGATTTCAACTGATCAAGGACACAAATAAGGAATCCAATTTGTCTTCATAAGATTTCCCTTTAAGGATAAGAATAGGGAAGACACTCAAGGGAAGGTCCGTGTTTGGCCTCAAGACATTTTATGCAGGGCTATTTTATGCATTGCTCGGCATACCTCATCTGGACTGGCGGCCTGGTAGACTCTGCAGGTGTCTTCATAATGTTGCTCCGCCTCGGCCTGGTCGGTCACACCGTTGGCCTCGTATACAGGCGTCACGTTGTGCACCAGCGCGATGGCCTTGACGGCCTCGTGAACCCTACTGCTAATGGTCTTGCGAACCTTGGTGGCTGCCGGACCTCTAGAAGCTGGGAGGTCGTGGGTGGGCTGAAGAACGTTGACCAGGAAAAAAAAAGAAAAGAAAAAAAGAGAATGAAAATCACTAACATTCTATATGGACTTCTATTCTGTCAAGGTTTCCACTGAAGGCTGCCATCATGCCAGCTTCATAGAAGAACTGTCAGAAGCATAAAACTGTATGACGGCTTCTAATTGGGAAAATAGACAAAGACAGAAACTAGTTTTCTGAGACTAGAGATTAAAAGGTGACACTTGATATGTATACATTTTTGTCTACAAGTCTCCCTGGGAGAAAAGAGCCACAAGCCAAACCTCTAGTAGCGTGGTTAGGGTGGTAGGGGGCAGGGCATGTAAACATAACCAGATGCGTAAAGAAAATATGAACAATTAGCTTCAGCGTGGCGGCCGCTGCTATTTTTGGCGCCTGGTGTGTGTTCCGGGGGTTAATGGTGGCGTCATTAAACAAGTCCGGTCACCGCTTCGCTAGGGGACTAATCCTTTTCCTGCTTCACTAACCCCTGGTGTCAAAAGGGAGAGAGGGTGTCATCGAAGGTCAGGAAGCATTCAACCAAACAATAATAACATACTGATATGTTTCTTAGAACAATGGCGCAGACTGTTCACTGTTCACCATGTTCACTGCAGCATTCGTAATCTCAATCCTGTCGTTTCTGAAGCTTCACTTAATTGTTTCCCCCTCCGATCCATAAGAAGCAGCCCGTTCGGTCTTGGTTTTCTACCTGTGTATACGCACTGAACACGTGGCTCTGGACTTCGTCCATAGAATCCATTCCGTACGCCACAGTCCCAAGGTGGAGTCGCCTGAACACCATCTCGTTTTGTGTAAGAGTTCCTGTCAAAAACACAACATAGCAAACCTAACCTTAAGCCAGTGAAATTCCTCATTAAATGAGCAATGTTGAAAAATACTTAGATGGGAAATTGTACTTTCTTATTTGCAATGTGTGTGTATAACTTTTATTAAGTTTTGCTATTTGTGTTTTCATTTCTACTGTATTTTTTGTCCTGATTCTGCTGTATTGCCCCTGTCTCTGGATAAATAATAATACAATTCATAAGATATCCTCCAAATGGATGCCTCTTTAAAAGTAATTGCTAGCATGATGCATAAAAGCACATTTGAAGAGATGAGATCTGGATAATGCTTTTTCTGAAGTGGATATACAAGTTCCATAAATAGTCCAACTTTATGAATTCTCTGCCAATACAGTACTTTTGATTGGGATATTTTTTTTATTTGGCTGATAGGTTGCTTTTCTCATGTTGTCAGTGTTGTTTTTGTGTGCGTGTGTGCTAGAGATCCTCTCCGGTACATTACATACACCCTTTGTAACCCCATACTCCTTTTAATTGCAGCATCTGTCATTATATCAAACTGACCTTAGAGGCCCTGCCCATACATTAGCCTGACATTTGAACTACAGGCCCGGCTGGCTTCATAACACGCTGGATGGGAAAATGGCTGATCATTTTATTAGGCATGAGGGCTGTAAATCTGACAGGTAACGCCTTGTTTCTGAGTGGTCTGCGGAAGGTGTGCTACTGGGGGTGTGTGTAATGTGCTTTTTGATTTACGATTCTAATAAGTACCACGTCTCCAAGACTAGCACAGACCCCCGGAAAACCCTACGGAAGAAAAATACTAAACTTCCTTGGCATGTCCTCAATGCTTTAAGCACTTATTCAAGTACTCAACATCGGTCTTGGGAACGTACTGTACAAATAAGGCGCTTTTCTACTGCAGGAACTCGTGCACTTCCCAGGTGGCGCAAACGTTTACAGGAACGGAATCGTCCCTTTCAGCCTTTCTGTTTTAATTGCAGTGTAGGAACCTCCAGTCTTAAGAGTTGACATAATAATTTTGCGGCAGCTTCGACCGCGATACAAATTCCGAGCGCGTCAAAACAACGACCACAAACATCAACAGGGAACAAATATGGTTGCTACGTTACTCTTGTTAGCCAATATGGTGAATTAAGGCCAAAGTAAATATTTCTTATATGCTTAGAACTCAGGGCCGCTCACCTACCCCGGAGTAGGCCCCCGAAAACAGACCTGAAAGAGGTCCTACAGGGTGGTTCCTGCAGTGGAAAAGCGCCTAAAAAGGAGCCGACTCTAAAACGGCCAGCGAGATCCTGCAGTGGAAAAGCGCCTATACCTATTATCCAGTACCTCAATGAATGATGAATGTTTCTTTAAAAGGGTAAATAGGTACATTACATTTTATCTGATGATACTGTGTAAGTCAGCTGAGCACCAATTCTGGTTATAGTTTCCTGCTGCCTCACCAGTTTTGTCAGTCAACAAGTAGGAGATACGGCCCAGCTGTTCAGGTATAGTACTGGCTCTCACCACCGTCCCTGGGATCTTGGAGTCTTTTCGGATCATCCAACTGAACACCATCTTACCCATATCCAGATTGACACGCAGACTAGTTTATATTAAAACAAAAACACACAATAATAGATATTAATACTTAAAATATTTTAAGTGAGATGTGTGCAAGCATTTTTTTTTTTAGATATGTGCAAGCAGAACTAAGAACATCTCTCTCACTGACAAGTATTGTCCATCTTGCAAACGTCAAAGATAACAGTAGCTCTTAGCTTAGGAGAGAAAATAAGTGTTGGTTGTGGATTTTTTGTAGGCTGTGTTGGCTATAAGAAAAATATAAAATTATACCGGGCTTATCCTTTAACGTTGCTCACCTACATATGACACTGGGGCCTTGACTCACCTGATGGGCACAATATTCGAGAAGAGCACCAGAAAGCGTAAGATCTGGAGGTACCACAGGCCGGCGAAATGCTGCAGGGCCACCATGACCAGCGACACCACCAGCAGCGCTCCAAACAAGATCTTGGTCAAACAGTTCACTTCCAAGTCAAACAATCCCACCTATCAAACGTACAGACAGGAATCTTTTTTTAGCAACACTGTCAATGAAGTGGCCACAACAACAACGCTTTTAGACAAGCCCCAGTCTGTGACTTTCCATTCACTTCCCAATTTTGGACACCTACAATAAGTAGGTATAACTGATTAATTTGAAATGGTATGGACAGCACATGGCCCAGTGGGTGCACGTGGAGGCCTATAATGTATTTAGTTGCCTATCCTCTCTGGTGGACAAACCACTGCTGGGAAAGTCACATAGACTCCAGCTTATTAAAATTATTAGAAGTGCAAATGGAGCAGTTTTCATAAATGGGGAGGAGGCTAAATCAATATTGTATTAGTTCAAATCAGCCATAACTAGCAGTGAAAAAATTATTATTTAATTATAGAAAAACATTTGAGACTTTAGCTTTAACATGCAGGTCATATATCTGATGTTGTTAACACCGCTCTACCTTGTGCTTTGGATTGGAGGTGTTCATGACACTGCGCAGCTCCTTGCCTGTGTAAATCACTACCCCCACCACAGTGCCTAGAGAAAAAAAAAGGACCAAATTGATTATCACCTCGGGCTAAGAACATAAAACATAACACAGCACAAAACATAGTATGTCAAGAAGATCTTTCCCAGACACACTCCTGACATGAAAGGATGTTTTCAAATGCACATTGACAGTTGCAATGTAAGCGGGAGGTTGCCAATTACTTAATGGCTAACATATGTTCCATAGGTTATGGAGGAAGCATGCTTACTTGACTATTAAAGTTATAGCTATAGTTAGCTGCCCTTGAGCTATTTATAACAGAGCAGGGCACTGTTGGTCACTCTATATTGTGTTTAGAAAGACAAATCAGCACATTATGCGTGAAGGAAGTTGGGCTTTTTGCGTTTCTGTGAGCTAAAAGAGAAGGCTAGCCCTGCTGACTTGCTCGTCCTGGTAGCGGAGGGGTCATCCATATACTTACCAGAGGCGATGACAGTGCTCGCCCACAGGGTGTTCTCGATGCTCAGACTTTCATTGACCGGAGGATCTCCATCCTCCTAGATGATACAATACAGTGAATAAAGGACGGTATTAAAACCTGCTTCGTTAAAGTTATTAGTTAATGGCCAAACACATTTATCCTTGCTATATACACTCACTCTGGTAAATGTACCGATAAAGTTGTGGATGTCTATGTTTGGTTCCTCTGCATATACATACGATCTGATTTGGAGAAGGTCCTGAGAAGCAATGACAGGGTGAAGCAGGATCAATAGAAGAGTACGACTCAAGATGTCAGACACTGGCAAGTCATTCATTTTTCTGCAGCACACATACATACAAATCAACGTTGCTAAAATTGCCTTTGCCATCTAGTCATCAATCACTGTTTGAATATCTTGACCAGAGCCGTCACGCCCTGTCAACACGGGTCTATTCGATGTACAAGTCAACAACAGGGTTGCGTCATGTTAGCTCTGTTGCTTTGTGTTGTAAATGTGACTTATTTGTATCACTTATTTTCACTTATAATCAAATGTACCATACATGCAGCTTCCTTGTTAACCTGAATTAACCTGCAGCTTCCTACATTAAGCTTCTGCCATATCCTCAATATCCTACAGCATAATAATCATGCGACTGACCACTTTAGCTAATGCTTTTTTTATTTTAGTATTTATTGTATTTCTTCATATGCCTGTCCTATGGCTTACAGCAGCAGTGGGAAGTCTCTGTGTGCAGGCCACCGGGAGGCGCAGTTTCCAGTCCGTCTCTCCATCTAGCTGGTCAGTCCGTAGGAAACAAGAGCCTGGGGTTGGGAGGATGAGAGCTGTCACTGATGTGAATAAGAAATATATTCACCCCTAGAGGGCGCCGCTACATAGGCTTTTAGCTGAGTATGTGCAATTATAATCTACTATTGTGAACAAGGTTTCTTATGTCATTAAAAGCAGGAAAATGCTTTCAGTGTTTTTGTTTTGTTTTTTTTTGCCACTTACGTATATGTTACATCCACATTTTAATATCTTTTAAATTTAATATTCAATTTCATTTGAATTGTGCTATTTGGAGGTTGTACACTATAGAGCATAGTTAATCAATATATGACAGGCTAACTTGCATCACACAATCACCAAGTTGCACTATATATAGAGGCACGTTACTTGCATCACACAATCACCAAGTTGCACTATATACAGTATATATATGAGGCACGTTACTTGCATCACACAATCACCAAGTTGCACTATATATGAGGCACGTTACTGGTGGGATCAAATGGGAGTCCTTAAGGCTAGCCCATCCCCCGTGGCCTGCGTGCGTCATCCTGCCCACAGCCCCCAGCCCTGGCCTAGGACTCCTCATAATTGACCTAATGGCCTCCACATGGAAGAGAGATAACCAAGCACTATTTCCAGTAAAACAAAGCTGCTATTTTTCTTCCCCCCCCCCCAATCCTCCCAACAGGAAGACGCAACCACAACATGTAGTAGCTTTTCTTAGGGCTCCTGATTGGCTCTCGGCTATCCTACAAGCCCAAGCTGTTATTTAAAATCGCCATATGCCCATTTGTATATGTGCAAATAAACAATGCAGCGTATGGCATCTGACAATGTTTGTTTTATCATGGACCAATCTTGCTCTAATCCACATTTGGTTATTCAGTCTCTTGACTCTTGAGATCTCGGTCCTCCCTTTTGCATTTTATATTTCATTTTGCATACCTTGAGTTTTCTTTGCATCATCTTATCATTTGAAAGACAAAATTAGCCAGAAGATATGTGCCAGACAAAAATAAAAGCAAAAGGTCAGCGCTTTATCTGCCGTGGCCAACATCACTTTTACACATCACAACAGCAGACCCTACTGAGCCACACTTTAAAATGGTAGTTTAGGCACTGGACCCAATTACAATTTAGACATTGTAAGACTTCCTGCCCGGCTCAGGGCTAATCCCTGCACCTCAGACTTTAAAAAAAAAAAGAAGGCTATATCCCCAGCCGGGCAAGGCAGCTAGTCTGTTGTGGAGATCTGGATGAGTGACCAACAGATGTTTACCATTTCTTTCAGAGGTCCTTAAAAAGATCATGTCAGCGGGAACGCGCTGATTCTACAGAAAGACAAAAAAAGAAAACACGAGTTCAACATCACATCCTGATCCTGAAACGTCTTCTCTTTATAACTCTAGACAGTAAGACTTTTAGCTTTAATGTTCCACATTACCTTTAGTCAGAGAGTCAAAAAAAAAGAAAAAAGGAAAAAAAAAGTACATAATCCCTCAGATTTATCATCTTGAAAAGAATCCTGACCAAAATTTTACACTCTGCCTGACCCGGTCACTCCACTACCAACACTACTTAAGGGAGATTCTGTAAGATGAATTCCCTGTTTGAATCATCATGACAGTCCAAACATTGAACAGTGCCTAGATTATTGTTTCGCCAGAATATTTTTGTAATTTTCAACAAATAACATGTGTGACTTTTCCTTCAATTGCATTGAAAGGAGTGATCAGAAACAAGACCCCAGTTGGAAACTGAAGACAGCGCCTTCTTCTCATATTTCATGTACAAAGACTTAAGAGAATCCTCTCTGTCCACAAGAAGAGCAACAGAGCCAGGAAATGCTGATAGCAAACAGATAAGCCAAATGCTAAAATAAAAAGGAGAAGAATTTTAGGTAAAGTTTTGACAAATGCGCGTCATTAATGGACTCTGATGAAAAACTGGCATCAATAAATAGTACTTTATTTAATTTGTGTTTGAGATCCAATTAGGGCAATTAAAATTTTCTGTCATTTATGTGCGGATTGGGTTTGACAGACTGAACCTCAGCATTGATCACAAGATTACAAAATCTTTACTAACTCCTTTCGCCTGTCACCAGTTTAGTGCTGAAGATTAACAGCCTTCTCATTCTTTGTCATAAAACGGCAACTTGATAATCCTGTTAATAAGCAAGAGAATTCACAAAAAGGTGGCTGATGTTTACAAGGTACAAACCTTTTCCACGATTATAAGGTCTCCAACTTGAATGCCACTGCTTTTAATCTTCACGGTGCCTAAGAGTTAAAAGAAATATTTATTATTAGTATATTCTTCTTCTTTCTTATTTTATTAACACAAAAGGATTACAAATTCATTATTCGGTCAATAACTCAAATTCTGTTCGGTCTTGGACTGAAAGCAAGCAGAAGTCAAGATGTCAAAGAAATTCAGAAACATTTACATAAATATGGATTTTATAGAATTTATGACATCCTGTTACCATTAACGTCACCCAAATAAATAAATTAAATAAACGAATAACACCCACTCCCTCCAATTCTCAGTTCCCACACCCAAAAGAAAAATGGTACAAAATAGCTCCCTCTTCATAACAATTTGGAATGGATTAGTATCCTACATGACCCCCCCACCCCCAATGCCCACTCCACTGAATTTGGAAACACAATTTACCACACAGCTCAGAGGGTATGCTGGAGAGTTTAGCCTTTTCTCTCATTTCTTTTGGAATGAGCAGGCAAAAATTGTTTGGAGGGGGTCACTGACCTATGACCTTTGTCCTGACCTCTGGGTTTTACATATGTAAGACATTAAAGCAAATTAATATTGTTATGCATTAGGTTCACTGTGCTTTAGTATTTCGTATTTAGAATTTCTGATAATTGTATTCTGCTATGCTTGCACAATAAAATGTAATTTGCAAGATACAGGTGGAAAAATTAGTTGGGAGACAACAGCTTGTAACACTCCCAGCTAATATTCTAAAACAAAATGTGTCGATACTTTTTCTTGGGCTCAATATGTGAACCTTGGTCCAAAACCAAATTTTTTAACCGTTTTTTGCCATTCTCAAAAAAATCTCAAAATATCAAGGGCTATCTTAAACCATTAGGTTTCTATAAACCACAGCCCCCAGTGCACTAAGATATGCACTGGGGCCACTATCATGGAGGCTACTAGTCATTGTGTTTATGGGTAAGACAAGCTGCCACATCAAAGGGGAAAAGTGATGGAAACCACAAGAGGTCTCCTGTTTTTTATTGCTAGTAGCACTTTATACCAAACCCTCTTATGTACACTTTTACATCTCTGCTTTGAATTACCTACCATTTCCCCCAGCCCCTATAAGTTTTAACAGGACTCAACCTCCTACAGTTCATAGACGCTGATGCTGAAAAAGAATCCAACAGTTTGGTTCAGATATCTACATATACAACCTACAGTCAGTGCGATGGGTTTTTACCTCTTGTTGAGAGCTTGCTATATATCTGAGAATTAACCTCTTTGTCTCTAATGTAGCATCTTATTTCTTCAACTGCCTCTCGTGTGATAGTAGCAAGCAAGACAATGCCCTTGAGAGAGAGAGAAATTAGACAATTAATAAATACAAATACATGATACACTTGTCATGACAAATGTGGTTTACCACGTTTACATAAATAAACATCTACCATAATCTAACTGAAAAGAATTGTCAAGATGTTATCTTGTGTCATTACAATAAAAAGAAACAAAAAGGTGTTTTTTCAAATGCTGCATACCAAAGGGACCCAGTAGGTATAGAGGGCTCCTAGCCGTAGCTCATTGACAAACTGAGAGCAGGCCAATAGCAAGAAGTACAAGTTGAAGAAGTACTTGAACTGATTGAACAGCACCTGTGAACACAGAACAACACTGAGATTAGAGTCAAGCAGCAGTGTCACATGTGCATTTTTATCCTTAATTTGTGAGAATTTTAGACTCTGTCTTAATATAATTAAGTCCTGTCTATGATGACCAGAGCAATTTAGAAGGTGTACCTTCTAAATTGTATCATTGAAACATAACCTCTATAACAAAACATGTTTCTTTGAACCACTGTCAAATTTAGATTAAGCAGTTACGCTACACTTCTGCTGACTTCATTACCACCAATGTGCAAGATTACTACAAAGGCATTGCTTGTTTCTTTATACAGCTACCGCAAAATGTTCACAAGTGGACAGCAAATCACAGCCGATCGTGCACACAAAAAAACACCAGGTTCAATCTTGCGCAGCAGGTTAGCATCACTTGGTCAAAAAAGGACATCTTGATAGTAAAGTAAATAAAAAGTAAATATAAACGCAGCATCGTGCTTTGCAATGCAAAACACTACGACCTTGTCTTGTGCTTGTGCAAACAAATGTTAGCTACTTTTAATGTCTGCGTGGCCATACAAAAAAGCCATAAGATTTTAAGACTACGTCTGGAAAACAAATGCACATGTAAATCAGGTATGGAAGAAGTGATGTCAGTAAACAGTGTGTGATTATCATCGATACTGTGTCTGAATAAGTACGTTGAGCATATGACCAAGGTTTCTCCAATTTTTGGGTTGCCCGAGGAGGATAAAAGTATAGTCTACTACCAAACGCGTGGGCTCACGCGACGCGGACGAGTGCTCATGCTCTTCAAAGTATACTTCGCTTTCTCCCCTTGTGGACGCGTCTCAGTGCACGAGCATGCGCGCTAATACTATGTTTTGATACCCTGCCTGGTCTACATAGTGCTGTTAGTGTACGCTCAGTGTCGCACATGCGCAGGTCCGCGCACCTCCAAAATGTGAAAGTATGCTTTAAGGTATATGAGGTTCCATTTTATTTCCATGTGGAATGTGGGCCTATGCAGCCCATTGAAACTGTAATGGGATTATGGGCTATTGAAATACATTTGAATTTACTTGAATTTACAATTTAAAATCAGGTAATTTATCTGACGCTTTTATCCAAAGTGACTTACAATGAGTACAATTACAAGTATTACAAGGAGCAGGTAGGGGTTAGGCATCTTGCTCAAGGATGCTTACAGGTAGGCCAAATCTGAGGCTCAAACCCACGACCTTCTGACTGGGAGTCAAACACACAGACCACTAGACTATCCTGCCCCAGTTTAGTCACTTGATGGTGGAGTAATTTCTTATATAATGGGTAAAACATTAAATTAAAAACATATAAATAGGTAAATGCAATGCCACCAAGGTGGTCTGCATGCTAACACACACCCCTAGCAAACTATGTTAAAGATTACAAAAAAATAAACAATGCTAGTAATTTTACACTTCACCAGGTAACATTCTGCTTATATTTACTGTCTGCATTTATTTCATAGAGCGCAAAGCACCAGCGTAAACACTATCCCAAGTAATCAGGGGTTCAAGTAGACAAGTCAGAGCGCCCATTTCAAATTAAACCTATATAGCAAAATCCTATATGCGTGAACAAGCAATCCACTCCACTAGGGTGGCAATCAATTAAGACCAGGCTGAGAGAGGTGGTGACCTGGACTGACACTCACCCCGGGCAGGAAGGTGAAGAAGTTGTACTTCTGGTTGTTAATGACATTCCTAGGGTATCTCTGGTCCCTCTTTTCTGGGTGGCCGAGCCACACCGTTCGAGGGCGGAAGTCACCCATGCCACAGCACCTTGACCATGGGCAGCATCTGGTACAAAGAAGCAATAGGGTTCAAAACGGAATTCAATTTCAAAGTTGGTTTTGTTATTGGGCGTTGTGATGTTAAAAAAAAAAATACATGATTCTTATTGAGAGCATAAGACTTAAGAGTCAACAATAAGTCTATGGCCACCGATGCTAGACAGGCAGGCCTTACAAAATAAATATTAACTTCAGACTGGTGACTAGCAGTGTCTCCGCCCTACCCAAACACTGCATTCCATTCCAGTTGGAGACTAGTGAATTTATATGATTAGCTATACGAGTTGCCCTGACTTACAATATACTGACTGCCAACGTGTTACTTCTGAGTTGTACATCAAATACTGCTGGGTGATGTTGGCTATTTAATAAAGTGTATCATCATATTGGCATGAAATCCACAGAGTTCAATGTTTACTACTTCAATAGTGTTTATAATTTCCTAAATAGTGCTGAGCGCTCCAGGCCTTCAGACATCATACTTGCCCTATAGGATAGGTGGCATAATCACATTATATTGCATAATGCACTGTTAATTTAACCTCAAACGATAGTAAAACAAAGCATTACTGTTAGTTTTTATTTCACTTCTAATAGCGTGTATGACAGAACATGCCAGGACAGGTTAAAAGTTACACACTTCAGTTTGTGTCTTGAATTACCCTTGTGGTTGAAACCAGTGTTAGAAAAACACTATTTGGGTTTGAAACTCCGAGTGTGCATGCCCCCTCCCCCACCTCTCTACTCCTGCTCATACTCGCATCTTCTCTGCCCCTCCCTCTACAGCGTGCACAGGGTTGTTGCAAAACATAAACAGTTAGCTGGAGAGAAAATCTAGGACGCTATAACGCAATTAAGGTGTGTACCTTTAAGAGGATGCAATAATGTTCTATCTTGCTTTAAGCCTTGAATACACTTGAATACTGTTCCGAGACAGTCAGAGCACAAATACTGCTGATGTTGTGTGAAGGCATTTGGTATATTCTGTATGATATTATTTATGTATTTATAATAGCAATAAAGAGGGTGTTTGTTGGTAGAGGTGACATCATATCTACAGTATGATGCCTGTTTATGTAGCTAGATATTTCACAAAGAGGGCATGCCCCTGTAGGCTACAGGCCATAATAATGATGAAAACAAGAGAGCATGTAGTCCACCCTCAAAATTAGGACATGTATGCTAATCTAAGACAAACCCACTCGGTTTTTTCAACGTGCTTTAGAGAGCGTACGGTGAAGTCAGCAGAGCAAATATTGGAATGGGCGTGAATTGCACTTGTTCCAATAGCACCCGGAACAACAATGTCCTCTCGTGCCCCAGCTGTCGATGGTGAATGATCGTTCAAAATATCCTTACAAAATAAATGACGTAAAACAAAGATAGATTGCAGTGTTACAAAATATATAGCCTACTACGGCCCCGTTCCGTTGCATATGTCGAGTAATGCACCACGCTGGTAAACAATAATGACAAAAGCAATCGCAAAGCGAGCAAAATACAGAATCGCCTCATTCAATTGACATTATTAATATCATATAGTTCTGTGTATCGCCCTTACCCATTTCTATGTTTACTGTCGTGTCTTTTCTGGCGTCTTACGGGTTGTAAAGGAATATTGTCCGTCATTCCTGCGGCCCCGCTCGACGCTGTAGAGACCAGACACATTCACCTCGCAGTGACGGTTCTGGGCGGAGGCTGCTGAACTGTCATTCGTGGGATGAAACTACTGTAGGCTAACTGGTTCAAACGCTCGATGAAAATTGTCTTTTTTTGTATAATTTTATGTATATATAAATACATGTGCCTCAAAAGTAATTAAAACAATTCATCAATGTTTCTGTAATTACATTCCCCCTTCAGGTTGATTATATGTGGACCACACATCTTTTTCAGTGGACAGACTACAGTAAAAGACTATTGCAGTCTGATAATGAGAAGGCAGTCTTGACTGATAGGGATGCTTAAACGTTTCTTGTAGAGGATGCTAGGTCACATGTGGCACCTGTCAAAGCCATAGCATTAAAGTCATAAGAAAAGCGACTTAATGTAAATCAGGGATGTCAATGCAAATCTAATAGATTTAACTGGTTTAGAGATGTCACTGTATAATCTATATAAATGGCCTATAGGCCTATTATGAAGGCCCTTGAAGCTGTGATTATATACCAACCTTAGTTCTGAAACCATTTCCCAGAGGTGAAAAGTGGGAAAAAATCATTAATGGAAAAGTCACCCTGATTTTATTTTTCAAAAGACCATCAGAAAGTAACATTTACAGTTGTAAACAGGCTCAACTTTGCATGGATAGGAGTTCAGAGCAGTTTTGACATGGTTTGCTTTTATAAGAAAGGCACAACTTGGCAAATGCATAACAGGGAATGGACAGCAGTAATACATCTATTTGAACTATCTGTTTTTGTGTTGTGTCCAGTGATGCATTCATTTCTGTTCAACGCAGAAGGTTCAGAAGGAAAGAATATTACATAAGAATATATCAGAACATGTACAGAGCATTGCATTGAGATTAGGGGGCAAGGAGGAGAGAAATCTGAACGAGGTAGAATTTACCCCCCTAAACACAAGCATTTCTATGCAATATAAATAAGTTTTACAATTCAAAAATCAGAAAAGTATTGAAAAATTAATTGGAGGGGGAAAATGACCAAATAGTTGAGTTGCTCTTCTCCCAGTAAAAATCAGCAGGGTAATAACATAAGATGTGTTTGAAATGTTACAAGACAAGCAAATTTAACATTTGAAATTTAAAGTGCAGGCATAAGAGTGTTAAGCAGTTAACAGCCTTCCGAGCCCAGCCAACTAAAATGACTGCAGTTCTACGAGTAGAAAATACGGACCACTCCCACCACCACAAAAAAACAAAAAACAAAAAAAAAAAGTGTAAACTGGTATGAAGAACAAATCAATGCCACGCCACTGTACAAGCTTGAGTATCAGTCTAACAGGGCCTTCATTACAATCTTATGGTGCATTAAAATTAGACTAAAGAAACATTTACAATTCAGGGTAGGCACTTATGTATATTAGTCTGCTTATAAAAGCCAGTTTTATAATTTACAATCTCAAAGTGGATGACAAATGAACAATTTTATTTAAATGAAACAGTATAACAGAATAACTTCTGTCAAAACATTTAATTCTCAAATATAGTCAAAAGCGTAACTTCATATGTAAAATGCCAATGACGTTAACCACTACAAAACTGTACAATTCAATAAAATCTATGGCATACAAGAAGAAAGCAAGTAGTCATGTACACAGAAATATGGGTCACCACACATTCCCGTCAACACTAAAGTGTGGCCTCCATAATTAGTCATACCCTGAAACTTCTCATTTCAGTCAAATTCCTTCAAAAAAAAAAAAAAAAAAAAAAGATGTCAGGGAGACATTTTAAATGAAAGCAATTTCAAGTAAGTCATACATTCAACTTCTGGATACTCACAAAACAAATAAAAATATCAAAGAAAAAAAATACCCGCATATATATA
>JAOEHI010000017.1:0-11854 GCA_025447815.1 Percopsis transmontana
CCCCCCCCCCCCCCCCCCCCCCCCCCCCCCCCCCCCCCCCCCCCCCCCCCCCCCCCCCCCCCCCCCCCCCGGGGCCCAAACGCGAGCCCCGTCTGTCCTTAAATGTTCTCTAAGGAAGCTGAATGTCACGGCTGATTAAAACCCCATGACGCCGGCGTGACCGTGAGACATGGGTGCTGCATCTTGTCTTTGTTTAACTTGGGAGGGAAAGAGAGGGGGTCGGCAAGGGGCACAAGGACACACTAGAAACCCAGCTGGTGTGGAGAGAAAACCTCAATCTAGTCACAGGACACAGATGGAAGGTTAGTCCATTACTGGTGTGTGCGTGTGTGTGTGCGTGCGTGTGTGTGTGCGCGTGTGTGCGTGCGTGCGTGCGCACGGGGGTCTTTACCTGATGCGTGGCCGTGAGGGAGCAGGCTGAGTAAGATGAGGAGCGGGAGCGTGAAGCAGGGGGAGGAAGGGGACGGGGCTCTCGTCTGAAACGCTACCATTCCATCGCACATCTTTCCCTCTGGGCGACCGGACGAGAGTCTTCCACCACTTCACCTGTCCTGTCGAGAGAGAGAGAGAGAGAGAGAGAGAGAGAGAGGGAGAGAGAGAGAGAGAGAGAGAGGGAGAGAGGATTACTATCAATACTCAGGATTACATAACTCAAAGACACTCAGTGGGGGAGGGGGAAAGTAAGGTAAGCATTAATGAATATGCCTGTGCCTGTGTCTTCCCTGACCTCGTGCTGGGGTTCAAAATACAAGCCATGGTGCTCCTTTGTGATCGCTATCTCTCTCTCCCTCTCTCACCCTCCCTCTCTGCACGTGACACGGAAACATCTCTGTTCTGAAACAGCCTACTGCATCTCCCTGAGTAAAGCCTGCTCTCTACGCTCTGACAGGAATGACATAACAGATGCAAAGATCAACAGCACAGAGAGAGAGAGAGCAAGAGAGAGAGAGAGAGAGCGAGAGAGAGAGCTTTATTCCGCATTCGCTTGTTAAATACTGAACCAAACCGTGTGTGTCCTTTTACATAGAAATCCGTATGGGGCCATTATTTTAGAAAAACTATTCACAAATGTGAGTGGAGAGTTGTGTGACTGAGTGTATCTCAATCCGTGTGTGCGTAATCAGATTTGTAAATGTGTAAAATAAATCTGTAAATGCATACGTAGATATTAATGGCTGAAAAGTCTCAGCCCCCATTCCGCCTCTGTACCTTTTACACAGAACGGCGAGCCAGAATAAAGCTGACTTTTTTCTCTGTGTAAAAGGGGCTAACTTTTTTCCCCTCCCTATTATTGGCTCAAGTACCCAAGGATGTTTGGGTGTCACTTTAATGACAAAGAAATGGGTTTTGTTTGTCAGGAAATTGAAAACTGTTTTTTGTCCATCTGCACTGTCCTCAAAACATTGTGTAGTAGGGCATTATCCCTGTAACATGGATGAAAATACCAAACGCAACAACAACCGGTTGAAAGAACTGCTTTTTTACCTCTCGCTAAATGGCTTTAAAAAGGAGCTTATTGTATCCCATCTGCTAAATGTTAAACCACCGCTGGTCTAGGTAATACAGAACAGAAGAGGGGGGACAATAACTTGTCGAACACGCCTGAATAGCAAAAGCAGGCCTAGTGCTAACCCATTGCCAACAAGCCTTAAACCATCCAAATTCCCAAAACCCCATAATAGCAGCAACTAAATTCACTTCCCAAAATTGATGTTTGATTGGGAGGGGTGGGTGGGGAGAGACGCACACCATCATTACATAAATGAGATCCAGGTGCACATGACCGTGATTGTGTGTACACACTCTGGTGAATTAGCCAGTAGCAGTAGCTGGGCTTGGTAGGAGAACGGCAGGCAAGCAGGCAGGCTGCACATCCTCTGGAGAGGCCAGAGGGCCCCTACAGTTCCACAATGCTGCTGAGATAATGGCTACAGTAATCGCATGGCGACACTTACAGAGCTACGAGTTTGATTGCAGATCTGCTGCATAGCAGTTTGCACTGCCACGAATAACCCAGTACTAGGATGGAACAATCACAGTCACACACACACACACATCAGTGCTCCCCTGGGACCCGCCTTCTGTTCCTCCCGGTAGGGAAGTGGAGAGGGGTACCTGCATGCAGCCTGCAGGCTGGTGGGAATGAGTGACGCACGTGGCTTTTGGCAGGACAGTGTGGTCACTGCATCGTGCCAAAAGGGCAGAGAGTCAAAAATAAGCACCGGACCTGTGTACCGGCCGTTTGATCAACAAGAGCTCTTCCAATTTCTGCACAGGCCCCAGAGCAGAGCTGCTGCACTAATCAATAGAAAAGTAGGACTTGAACAAGGGCAAAACTAAAGCCGAAGGCAGAACCAGACATTGTGTTTTGGATAATGGCACTCAATGGGATGTAAATAAACCCATTGAGTGGTTCTTTTAATGCAGGGCTGACCCCCTGGGAGAGCCGAGGCAGAGTATTGACCCCAAGGATGTTTGCAAAGTGAAAACTTAAGCAGAATTAGCTTAATTGTTTTCACACTCGAGTCTGTGAAAGGAGGTGTTAATTGTGTGTTAAAGTATCCTGCAAAGATCAGCATTCCGGAAAACTACAGAAAAGCAGATTAACGCCTGAAGTGTATGTAACTTATTGCATTATTATTTGTCAAGAAGCCTTTTGACAATTTACGTGGCCTATGTTATTAAAGTCCTTACTCCAATGTCATTGTGTTGAATATAACTTATTTAATACTGAATTAACTTTTGTAAGTCACTATGTACTGCAAAATTGAGACATTGAGGGATATGGAAAGTGATTTAGTGTTTGCTTGTATGATTGTGAAAGTTACTTGGCAATATTACCTTGTACAGATCTGATCAAGTATTGAATGCGTTACGGCGCCATTACCTTCAATGCTATAATTCTTATGGGCGAATGGCTCTAGGCAGTACATTGTGTACAGTTGAGCAACAGACCATTGCTAGCAGATGCAAACTCATGCAAAATACAGTAGTTAACATCCAGGCCATTATCATAGGGTGAAAACCTTCAAGCATGATGTCAGCCCACTGGAAACAGGCTAAATAGTTAATAGAAAACAATCTAAAAGGCACCAAATGTAAAGTTCAGAGAATAAATGAATCTATCATTGTTTACCATTGTTTACCATTATTATTACATAGCCTAGCCCATATATAATAAACACAAGAGACACTTCTGCTTCATAAATATCATTGCCAACATAAAGGAACAAGTCTACTTCCTTGTCTCCTCTCTCTGTGGTTGCAAACAAATTATAGAATGACATAAAAACATCTGATGACTACATCCTGTTGCAAAGCAATGAAGTTGAAATTGGCACCATTACCAATGTCTGGGTCTTGTGATTGGTAAGTAACCGAATAAGTGAGCTGCATTCTTTGTCACCCAGTTATTAAGAAGTCAGTCAAACCAGCAGTACACGTAAACTGCACGCAGCATAATATCTAACCTATAATAGCATATCTGTTGTTATGAAAACTGGATTGGATACTTTAAAACAACAGGTCCAACTAATTATGTCTCTCTGTCCAGAGGTATCTGCACAAATGAAGAGAGACGTGTTTTTACAAAAAGCATCACCGACAGTACCCGAACAAACTTGCTCTGAACTTGGCTACTATACAAAGCTATGGGGAAATAAAATAGTCTGTCTCTTTACTATCCATAAAATACATTTTTAAACAGCAATACATCTTTAGAAATCAACATTTCTTATCTTTAGTAAGGGCTATGTTAGGCCTGTTTTGTTATCTTTTGCAGGCTTTTGTTTTATTGTTAATATTTGGGTAAGAGAACGGAGAGTCCAAGTAAGCCAAGACTTCACCACTGTTCCAAACTGATTTTTGAATTGTGCCAACAGCATTTCAACCCCACTCACGGTGGAGGCGAATGCTGATTTGTTCAGCATTCGCCTCGGAAAAAAATATGCTATTCCCCCACTTCAAACCTCAGTCTGAAGCGACTGCGGTTCTTCTGCTGTCCAGGGACCCAGAACCTAACGGGAGCTAAAGCAGAACAGAAAGTCTGCAGGATAACAGAGCTCACAGTGTGCCCGTGAAACAGCCGTGGAGAGTTTGCCACTCGATAGGCCCCTGTGCTCAGCTGCTGCTGGTGGAACCAGTCTAGGCCTTTGGAGGGAGCCCTAGAAGGAGCTCTGCATGGCAGCACAGAAAGGCCCCTTTGTTAATAAGTATTATGTGGCGTTAAGCCCCGCAGGGCCTGGGCATCCTTCTGTACTGCTGTACCGCAGAGAGAGAGAGAGAGAGAGAGAGAGAGAGAGAGAGAGAGAGAGAGAGAGAGAGAGAGAGAGAGAGAGAGAGAGAACTGGGGGAAGGTAGGCCAAAGAATAGTCCTGCCAAAAAGTAAAGAGAAAGGTGACAAGAGAACAGAGGAAAAGAACAAAGAGAGAGAAATCAGTGGCTGGTGTAGATCAGCAGTGAAAGGCAGGGGGACCTGAAAGTGTAGGAATGACACAAGAATAAATATTCTCATTTATTCACAATATACCTCCTCAAAACTCAATAAACTGAAGTCTCAAAAAGAAAATCCCTTAATGCGGGACATTACAAATGATTCACAGCAGTCACAAGGCTTTTTTTTACCACTTATATATCATAATGTTTTGGTAATGTGTAATTTCATGGGTAAATTTAATAAATAGGCTACAGCCATAAAAGTGAGAGTAATTCTGCCCAAGGTAAGGCCAATTATTTGTGAATCAACTCCCCAAAGTCATTACTCAAATACATTTGTCTTCAATATTTCATATAAATAACCAACAATAACGAACACCGGGATAACAGGCTTATAGCTGCTTGTCATAAGAATCAATAATTCGGCATGCTATTGCTGGCCAAAGTAATGAAGAGTTTTGGGGAAATATGCCTTCCGCGGTCCCCCAAATAAGGAATTCCTGAAAACGCAATGCCTTAAAATACATTCGTGCTACTGTTCCAAACTTGGTCAAATACCTTTACAACACCAGCCCCAACGCAGAGTCACACGCGCCAACACGTGCAACTGTATAGCGAGCTATTTAAACAAAGAGTACAGTCCTGACTGTAAACGTATTCAATGTCGACAAAAAAGAGAAACAATCCCAACGCTCATCGTTTGACACAAAATATACGTTATACACGTATCGGTCTAGCTTTGAGGTTGTGCAGTACCTTTGTTTAACATTCAAGCACTATTAAAAAATGTATCCGTTTTGTAGCGGGTCCGCCGCTACATTGTAACAGATACAGCGACACCAACACAGCGCGCGTACCAACCGTGTAATACACACACACTATAGCGTAATAGTAACAATAGTGTGGATTAGAAGACTCGCTGCGTTTAATGTATCGCCATGAATGAGCTGTTAGCAAGTCGGTACATGTCCTCTGCTGAAACTTGTGCTTATCATTCGTAATGCCTTGGACATGTCTCTAGACAATATGACATTTACAGTGACATATGTTATTCAGTTCTTAACAGCTAATTCACGTCAAAGACATTGTTAACTCACGAAAAACAAAATCGAGGACGAACTGTGTTGAATTATTGTGCTGACCTAGCTAGCCGACGTGTTACAAATGACTAAAGTACCACCACATACGCATTAGGAGTAGGGCAAGAGAAAGGGAGAGGGGAAAGACGAGAAGAAGAGATCTCGTAGTGGCCTATACGTGGCTCGGGGTAAAAAAAGACAAAACTCACCAATGTAAAGGTTACCAACAAGCCGTTCTCGTTCACAACCGAGACATGAATTCGAGTGTATACCACGATTACTCAGGCTGTATAATATTTGTCAAAAAAAACTGTTTTGGTTGTCTCCGGCAGTAACGTCGCTCGGCGTCCTCTGCCTGCCAGTTCTTTATTTAGGTAAGCGGAAACGACGAGTGTGAGAACTCTACCAGCTGCCTCGCTCTTGCGCGGTCTCCATGGTTACTTCGGTAAAGAGGCGGAGCCATGCTATACGTTATGGGGTTATATTGCCTATACAATATACCCGAATCGCACCGAGACAGTATTTAACATAAATATGATGATTTGCCTATTTGCCCATTTATGTATTTTACACAGAAAAACATATAATGGCACATTGGATGGTGTTAATATCGTTATCTCAGTTCCAAACGTCTCAAAGCTGTCAGATTTCATTCATATCCTTCTTTAATAACATTTGTTAAAGAGATTGTTCACAAATGCAGTCACAGGTCATAATAAATTATCCATACGTCCTTGGTCGAAACTAACCTTTCAACCTCCTTCATAGGACACTTCAATGTAAATGCCACAAACAGGCTATTTAGGTTAATTAACATAATTAGCAATCGGTCATAACTAATAATGTACCCTAACTGCGTGGGGTGGGCAATTTCATTGACTGTGACCAGATTATGTAAGGAAATATACTTGCAAAATACGTTTAACGATGGGTAGGTACAATAATGCCAAGAAAATGGACGCGCATCACATTATCCCTGTCTTGGACGCAGCTATAGCCTACGATGGAGTGGAGTGGAGCCCACGGGTCTGTTTTGGAGGTCCATGGCACCAATAAACCCCCATAATAAAGAACTGATTTCTGAGACCACCGACTGACATTTCATGATAGGAGGAATAAAAAGGATACCTCTAAGAAAAAAAATAGTATAAGAGCTGCGCTGTTCCTATACCACCAGGTGGGTCGGCTGGTATGTGGAGATAATGGAAAGGACGGAGCACACACAAATCGAAGCATTCTGTCAGTGTTCTGGAATTCACTTAATCCCCTTATCTCTACTACTTTCCATAATTTCCTTCCATCATCCTTTGGAGATGCGTCTTTTTTCATTTATTAATCTTTCCTGTCTCCTGAGTCACAGAGCATTTGTAAAGCAAGGACCAATACTGTCTTTGAAGCTATTCTATCTCTTGCCCATATGGCTGCCCGGATTTACCCCACATTCCACCAAAACATTTCTTATCTATTTATTTATTTCGTTTCTGGTCTGATTTCAATGATGTCTGATTTATGTGCAAAATGTTCCAGCTAGTGGGTTATTGGTACGTTTATTGACATATGAGATTGAATGACACATTCAAAAGTGGTACATCTTGAAGAAAGACAAGCAAACATCTAAACATGACCAATCCCAGAGTTGCTGTCTAACTTTGAATTTACAGCTTGTTGTGATTTATTACACTGTTTAACACAAGTAACACACGTCTTTATTTGTTTTATAATTTGGGGAATTTAAATTGAAGTTTGAGGCAGCAAAACAGTAAGGTAAGCATATAACAATGTTTTCAACAATTTTTTTCAAAACCTCTTACCATGTCGGTCTTGCGATAAAAACATTTCATTCTTCAAGGTTGCCATCTAGTGGCAATTTTCTTATATTACACATACATGGTTGTTTAAGGTATTTCGTGAAAAGCCCAATGAAAAAATACAAATTAAAAGGTAGGCTACGGTATATTGCTATTACTGTAATAAATTCTTGAAATTCTCTAGAAATGTTCTTCCATATAGGAGCCAAGGTCCAGAATAGATATTGTATTGACTTCCAAAAGTGGCAGCTTTGCTTTGTCATTTTCATAATACAATTTTTTTGTGTAGTCCATTGTTTGTACTGTATTTCAGCTGTTAGATGATGTTTTCTATTGGCTTGGTGTTTCTTGGTGTTGCTATTAAAACAAAACTATGCTCTGATTGGCTGCTGTATTGGCTGGGTTGCCATTAGTGATGTCATTAAGGGCTGAACATCAGAAGAGTGGGTTTGTGGAATTGATTTTTTAAATAAGGACAGAATGGGAAGTGTTTTAAATTCAACCTTTTTTACAGTGACAAAGTTCTTACAGTGGAAGGGCAAAGAAAAATCAGATTTGTGTAATAAGGACCCTTTAAATGATGTCATCACTGACCCCAGGAATGTAGTGCCAACTGAACGTGCCAGTTTCAGTGGATGATTACAACTGGAGAGTATAGTCTCTTTAATGAACAAGCTACTGCTACAATTTAAGGTAGTTAAAGAGCAATTTGAGGTAGTTAAAGTACCCCAAAGCTGGACATTTCTTGGAAGTGCACGCCACATTGCCTGTCAGGGCTCCATAGTGTTAAAGGGAACATGCCATTGTTTGGCAGAGAGCCAAAAGCCTCTGAGGCTCAGCTGGACCTGTGTTTAAGAGTCCCGGAGTTCACCAGTAAGCACTTGGCTAGCAAGAGCACCCACCAGAAAGAAATACTCAGAGCTGGTTGATGAGATCTTAGAGTAGTATTTGTATAAGGGATATTCATCACCAATAGACCAGTAATTCTCCAATCAAATTAAGTGTCTTTTATTGCTTAGCTTTCTAATGGCTAAATGCAGTAATGAAATTTTCTACATCAATTAACAAAATTGTTTAGATTTGTCAAAAAGTATATTCACTGCTCAATATAATACCTCCATTCTCTTTTCTATTGTCAGTTTTTATGTTATTTTAGTTTTTCCATTGGTTTGATATTATGAAAGGGATCTGTCTCTTTAGGCAATTTAGGATGCAACTGCCATTTAACTTTGGAAAACAGAAAAAAAAAATCTGTGAAGAGAAACAAATAATTTTTTTTTGCTCTCACACTTTTGTAATGGCTCATTGTCAGATCTGGAGTAGCTGATGAAACTGGCTGCAGGGCTTCCTCTAAGGCAGGCTACAATACTGGAGATGTGTTCATTCCGGTCCTCCCACAGCTCACAAATACGTAAAACAAGTCTTACGGCAATGACACTGGTTGCCATAGACCTGTTTGAACTACCTTATGTTTTTACGTTATTTTACATTTGAAACCTAATAGAGGTTGAACAAACATACAAATTATACATTTGGTTCATTATGCTACCAAACAGATAATTTCATGTCAAACATCAGCATGTGCTTTTACATTGAATTAAGGGTGCCAATATCACTTTGTAGGAAACAAGCAGACTTGGGATCTCAATCAATGATACTTATTGATAGACCCATGTTGGGGATTAAATCCTGGACATTCTGGCTAGGAGAATACGCATAACCAGTCGTTATGGACCACCGGCTATCCTAGTGCTTAAATATGTTTTCTTTTTCTGTTGAAAAAGGAACTGCTATTAAAGCTTAATGTGAGATTTGGCTCTGTGCTTCTTGAATGTGCACTCAAGTGATGTAGAGTAGTGAGTGTATGAAGGAGATACCCCTTAAGACACTTAGTAGCTGAACTGAAAAATGATCTTTAAGGTGTGTGAGTGAGTCTGAGGAGGTGGTTCTTAATGACCTTTTCAAATCCTATTATAATGGTTTCTACCAATGAGGTGGGTAGTTACCATTAAAATGGATAATGATTTCACAGAACAGTTGATATTTTGGATTGTGGTACATAGATCGACAGCACAAAAATTTAGACAAATGTAATATTTTATTGCATGGATAAATAATTTCTTTACACATACAGTATATTCCTTTGGCCCTTATGTATAGAATACAACACCAATAGGCACATAATGGCTGGTGTTTAGTTTTATCTACAAGGTTTTTTGAGAACAATGCAACGTCCTGTTCTGTTTTGTTATTTTAGAAGAATTCAGCTCACCCAAGGGGAATGTCTCAAGTGGTTGCCATAGCGCAGACTGTGCATGGAGAAATAGTAATAAGTTAAGCCACAACTTTGACCTTTTAGACACAAAGCCACGAAAATCAGTATTTGGAGAAAATATAAAACGTTAACACAAATGATTTCCACATCTATTTTTGGTGGCAATTTCAATCAAGCCATTGAAATGTCTGGCTCCCAGCCTCCTGTTTAGCCGATTGTCATTCATTCGTTCTGAAGATTTTCTGTCATGAGGAGGAGGGGCTGGTCTCTCTTGGAGCTCACACATTGAAATATTCAATTGTAGGCTACCCGCACCACTGGCTCTACAAATAAAACACGTGACCGGACAATTGGCAGTTGCAATTTGTCAGCTCGTATGGTAACAACATTTTATTTGACGGTGAGAGAGCCTGTTCTTCGCGCTCCACTCCTCGGAATGGATCGACACTTCACAACCAACATCGCCCACCGTATGCTTCAAACTGCACTCTTGTGACACAACACCACACTGCGAACAGAATGGCTCTGAATTATTTCGCCAGAAATTGCATAAAGCCTGCATGGAAAAGGAAATCAGCAATGGAATATTAAACCGGCGTATGCTTTCCATTTTTGATGGTCCATTTCTGCACCATGGTCTTTTTTGTAACTTGACAGATCAATCCAATAAAAGGGGACAGCTGTCTCTAAAAGTAGGCCTATATGTTTCTTTGCCACGTCTTCTACATGTTAACATTTTCTTCGGGCACACTGTTTTTTTTCACCATCTACCTCCGTGTACAGTCAGTTGAGAGATGTGCTGTTTTCAGTGGATTGTTCTCCGCCAGTCTTCATAAACATGTGAGAAAAACCGTCAGGTGAATCAAAATGGATTTTGGGAGCTGGGCTCCCACGATTGAGGATAGCTCTGGGAATTTCACCCAGGCCAACCTCCTGCTTGATCTCCAGAACGACTCGATACCATCGACGACCCCGTGGGACAACAGCCCCTCCAACGAGGTATCTCGTTTGGAGGACCAGCACCTCCACATCCAAGAGAAAGCCTATCGGGACTTCACTACCACGATTCAAGTTTTCATCCTGATAGGGTCGCTCGTTGGTAAGTTGTTTTAAACACACATAACACACAAAGTAACTAAGGTTAGCTCACCTAAATTCTGAGATTTTTTCGGCAGAATGTTTTGCAGGCAGGGGTCCGCTCCAGCCGAGGGACGATAACTGCCTCTGACATCGTACAATGCAATTCAGTGTTTAGGATGTTGAATGATTTTTTGGGTTTCAATATTTCATCTTAACAAGTCAATGTCTGCATTCATATTAGTCAGTCAAAGCGCAAGCAAAGCAAACGCATACTGTATTTAGCTGCTTCTATTATAGTTGCCTTCCCCAAACCAGTTAGTGTCAATAACCTTTATTCAATAGCCTAGCCCACTGATGGAAAATTGCTAAATGTACAGCTGTAGGCTAACACATTAAATGGCCTGAGAGCTAGCGATATAGTCTACTGTGCTGTTGTTACTGAGAAATGCTACTGATAGTAGCCAACCATGCAGTCTTCTGACTAATTGAAGAGGAGGACTTTACTCCAAATGTATCTTTCCACTTGTTTACCAATGCCTTCCATGTCCAAGGTTTTTTGATATTGATCTCATTTTAGAACCTTACAAATCCACTTTCATGATCAATACACAAAGTGCAGAAGCAATTGGGGAAATGCATCATGATAATGACACTACATTCATTCTAGAAGAATGTCTTCAATGCAATGTAGGCACAATTAATAATACTCTTGTGGCTTCAATTGTTTATGGAACTTTGATTGGCAGTTTTGGAGGCAACTGTCAATGGAAATACACTACACTCTACATTCAGTTTCTCTACAAATCCGGCAAATACATGCACTAATTAGCTTTTGCGGAAGAGAATATGCCAATAGGCATATAATCAGCAGATGATTTGACCATATCTTTTTATGGCAATGTAGCCTACTTGAAAAAAAATCCAAATATTCCTTTAAAATATTCCTGGAATAATAATATGAAATAAATTAAAGCAATTCTATTCTATTCTATTCTATTAGAAGAGACACATGTGAGAGTGTTAACAGTGTAAATTACATTTCACCCTTTGAATTATAACAGCATGTGTCCCTATTTACACACTTACATAATCCTTGATTTGAAGAGGGGTAACAGCTGGTTCCTGCTTCATTAATATGTTGTTTTGATGTGTTTAAAGAATATAGCTTGTTTTTGGCA
>JAOEHI010000017.1:11954-42826 GCA_025447815.1 Percopsis transmontana
AAGAGGGGTAACAGCTGGTTCCTGCTTCATTAATATGTTGTTTTGATGTGTTTAAAGAATATAGCTTGTTTTTGGCATGGTTTCTAAGTTTTTATGTTATTTCATATAGCTGTTACTGATGTAAGCAATCTTGGTCCCTGTTTCCTTTCCTTCAAGCTCCTGATTGGCCACTGGGGCCACAGCGTCTTCAACAATTGCCAAGTTAGCATTTAGGGAACAAAAAATGCCCTAGATGCACGATACAGACAATATGGCTGACTATAAAAGAGTAAGGCTGTAAGTTGCCTTGGATAAACCGTCTGCTAAATGACCAAAATATAATTGTAATTGTAGGATATGAGGGTAGTAGTTATTGCTCATGCACCTGGTGTTTAACTTGATTTCTCTTGCTCAATGTTCAGAACAAGCTAACAAACACAAGTCACACACACACACACACACACACACACACACTGTTAACAAGGGTACCCGATAGTTTCAGCAGTAAACCCAACTCCATTGATTCAATCCGTATGCTTTTAGAACAAATGTTTTTTACCATATAGCAAATGCATTAATCTCTGATCACCACTTATCAGATTCGTTGTTTGGTAATTTATGCCAATTAATGATCAACAATTACATAATTTTGCAGATGGTTTTATCCAAGGCGACTTACAGTGAGTACAATAACAAGTATTAAGGAGCAGGTAGGGGTTAGGCATCTTGCTCAGGGATGCTTACAGTAAGGTCCGTGTCAGGGCTTGAACCCAGTCCGCCAGACTATGCTGATCAATGGCCGTTTCTCTCCTAGACTGACTGTGGTTTTGTATATGGGTATGGAGAGAACTTGGCAGAAATTTCATCATGAAAGGATTTGGGTTCCATTTCTGACTTTGCAAGAACATCTAAGACTTCAGGGCGCCTAGTGTTAAATATGTCCTTGTTTCACCTGGCATCGTTCAGTGTGCCACAGTCTATATTTCACCATTTTAAGCCTCATTAGCATTAATTTTTGACTCCAATGTAGCCTGTGATCTGTTGTGTGTTCACTTTAAAATAAGCAGAAATAAATATCCAGTGCTTGAGAAAGACGTTATTTCTGTATCTCTACTTCTTTACAACCCACAGTGCTATCCAGCCTGTGCCTTTGTACCTGCCCAGATTCCCCTAGGTCTGAGGCCGGTAACAATTCCACCACTTTATAGACGTAACTTAACATGAAAAAGTTAGAGCTCTGTGAAATGTGTCCAAATCCAAGAAATAAGGATTTCAGGTATGTGGATAGTTAAAATAAAATGCGGGTCTGTGTTTTACTGTTTTTTTTTTTTTGTAAGTTGAAAGAATGAGCCCTACACCTTTTAGCCCGTACGCTAGAGAGGGTTTGGAGGGTGTTTTGCAAAGAACTGGAATTATTTTCCTGTATTATATAAATGTATACCCATTGCTTTTACTTTCTACTTTTTGGCACTATTGTACTTTCCCTAATTTGTTCTGATGCAGTGACTACATTTACCCATTAATTAAGTGCAGTGTTTTTTTTTAGAAAAACACTACAAGTGAGAATATTAACCCTAACCCTAACCCTTGACAATGAGTTATTTGTGCTAATGTTATATAATTCCATATCATAAACACAAATACCGTATAGCTATCTAACAAAATATTAGTCTTCTGTTGTTAAATGATCTATTCTATCATATATCTATCTATTACTATATTCCTAGTCTATTGATTTAACAGGGCTCACCATGTTACATCTAAACAGCTATTTTGCATTTGCTCTGCATAATTAGGGGAGAACTATAGAGCAATCAGGTAGGGCTGTGCTATAAAATCGATACAGCAATATATCGCAATATTTTTTTTTGCAATATACTACAATACTACAAAAATAAAAAAAAAAATTTTTTGTTGAAGATACTCGTTTTAAACGGTGTGTGAACTACAACTACTAGATGTCGCAGTATGGCTAGTTGCCTAGAATTGATGGCCCCCATTTCTGGTAAAGTGAAATTTGGATGCTACATGACAGACGCAGCTGACAAAATTACTGCAGCTCCTTCCTTAAAAATATAAAGCAGATATGTTGTATTTCAGCTCTGTTTTTATTTTTACTATGTGGAATATCGCAATATATCTCAATATGTATTGTATCGTAATGTATCGTGATATAATCGTATCGTGACCGTTGTATTGTGACCGTTGTATCGTGATATGTATCGTATCGTGAGGTCCTTGCCAATACCCAGCCCTACAAACAGGTTGACCTTCTATTTCCCTGTGACATTTTTTCTTTCATACTGTATGTATTTTTACAAATATGATGCATGTTTGCCAACGCCAGTCGTATTTTATAATGGTTTACAATTCCATGCACCTGTAGGCAATTCTAGATTCATGCGGCTACACATTTGCCTTGTGTTCTTTTCGTGGAGTGAGGACATTATGTCAACTGCCATTATAGGCATAATGTTCCAAAGAATTTATCTCAGTGGAAGTGTTCCTGAGCAATGATAATTATCCTGAAGGTTACTTAGCCAAATGTGCTGATCAGTAGTTGGTGAATGAACTTGTCAATAGTCTTTCTGAATGCCACTGTACAAAAAATGTACTAATTATTATTTGATAAATTATATATGTAATTCATGCTTATTGTTTGAAGATTCAATGCAATTTTTTATTTTTTTTGTATGATTTTAATTATGAAACCCCAATTGGTTTATTATATATGGAATATTTTGGGGGAAACATAAACCAAGACGACTTGCATAGAAAATCACACATGGAAACAGCTGCCTAAAAACCCTCCGCACCTCTTCCCCTTACACCCAGGCAATGCCACGATGCTGTGGTGCACCTGCTCCACCAATGTCTTTAAGTCAGTGACCAGCCGCTTCATCAAGAACCTGGCGTGCTCGGGCATCTGTGCCAGCCTTGTGTGTGTCCCGTTCGACGTAGCGCTGGGCATCAGCCCCGACTGCTGCTGGTGGCTTCGTACGCTGCTCCTCTGCAAGGTCATCAAGTTCCTCCATAAGCTCTTTTGCTCTGCCACCGTGCTCAGTTTTGCCGCCATCGCACTCGACAGGTTAGTTCTTACCCTAGCATCAACCAGATCATTATAGTATTTAACCTTAACTATCAGAAGAACTAAACCGAAACTGACCGAACCCCACACTTTGAGCCTATGCAGAGTCTTCTCTTAGTCTGAGTTGGAATGATGTGATGGCTACAACTGGCATTGTGTTTTGGCTGAAAGAACATATCAGTAACCAGAACTGACTATTTGAATAAAAGGCCTTTCCCTGGCTGTGTTCTAGACCTTTTGTGTCGGAAAAGTCACAGATAATGATGCTTTGTTGTGCTTGGAATTAATATCCCTCTCCTGCCAAATGGAGGGAAGACAAACACAACTGAACTTAATTTCACAGCAGGGCTTTGACGTTTTTCAAACACCTATGTGGCCAGCTAGTCCAACTGCTGGCCAACTTCCCTGTTTTTTCTGTTCTCTGCACTTTGGTCTACTGGAAAGCACCTCTGCAGAGGTGGATGGCTTAAATCGATACCTTAATCAATGAATCAATACATTGTGTAGCCAAGTCAGATTTAGTAATTGATTTAGTAATTGTGGAAACGGTGGGGGGGAAAATCACTACGCCACACAATAGGGGGAGGAAATGTGCATGTACGTGCCATGCAGAGTGTCTGTGTCCTAGGCTTTCCTGCAGGGCTCAGAGATTAAGCCAAATGCAGCCGCAAGCCTATGGGGGAGAAAGACGTGTAGCGCTTTACACTCACACTTGTCCATGACAGACAGACAGACGGAGACACAATCACCAATTCACACAGAGACTGCATGTTCTATGTATTTTGTCTGAAAAGGTTCAAGGCAAATGTTATTATTAAAATGAACTATATTAGCTAAAATGTATCTATTGTTTTTTCAATGCATTTCAGTAAAATCATATCTGGCCATGTCTGGGTTATGTTATATCAGACAATCGAGCAAAGTGAAATACAAAGTTTCCTGTTTGTCAAGAACGCTATATCTGTATGTTTGGAAACTTAAACCCAGACCGTGTCAATAATAGGCTTATGTTTCGACAACTGGAGCGTTTGTTAGTGTAAACAAAGTCTACAAATGCACAAAATGAGCAGTGCCATTAGCTGTAGTGGATTGTGGCACCACACTAAAACATCTGGATCATTAATACCAGCTATTTCGACCATTAATCTGGTCATAGCCATCACAAATAAATAGCTTCCTGTTTAATCTTTTAGGCTTTCATGATTGTTTTAGATTGTCCTTTAGTGGGCCAGTTGGTTACATTATTGTGGCGGACAGACCCCTCACGGCAATGGTAGCAATATGCCTTGTAATACTGTATGTTTCTCATTAGACAATTACACACAAACAAATTAATACAGAAACATTGGTATTATTAAATAATTGGCATTTTTAGCAATCCTCAATATTTGTATCACTGACAAAACCAAGTTTATTTTACATACGTTTACATTACATACGCCTTTGCTTCGCCAGGGGCTATATCACTTCCCTAGCAACTAATACAGTCAGAATCCTATGAAACAAATGAATTATTTATTTCCATGGTGGTTCAATGAGGAACTTTTTTTACAAGGGAGATGGGAAGTTGCACACAAAACAAAGGGACAGAGCAGATTCAGACGAGAATGCAATAACCTAAGAAATAACCTATTTCTCTGCAGTATAATATATTAACATGCATTAAGGAAAATCCTATCCAATCGTGACCACAAAATTTAAATTCATGTCAAATTATTTATTTTCATGTCAAATTATTTAGTATTTAACAGTGGTTCTCTGCTTGAGGGTTTAAAAAATGAAATAATGTTAAAAAATTTTTAAACTAGTTTTTTTTAATATTTAGCAAAATGTTCACACATTTGTCAGCGGTGTTTATTTTTTTTAAAATAAATTTTTATATATATTTTTTGCAGCACAATCGTAATCATACATTTAATATCGGTAGTAAAATATTGCATATTTAGATGTTGTTCCAGGTGAGCAGTTAAGAGCAGATAACTGTGATTTTCTCTAAAACGTACGCATAGCTCAAGCAGTTGTTATTCAATAACAGTTATGTATATTCAGTAACAGGCATTATGTCCCCCATTTGCCGTGTCCAGATACTACTCAGTGCTGTACCCGCTAGAGAGGAAGATTTCAGAGGCCAGATCTCGAGACGTGGTCATCTATATCTGGGTCCACGCAGCCATGGCCAGCGTCCCTGTGTTTGCCGTGACCAACGTGACGGACGTGTACGTCACCGCGTCCTGTGCGGACGCCCCCGTCCGCTCCCTGGGCCACACCGTGTACGTCCTGGTCTACAACGTCACCACGGTCATCCTCCCCCTCACCCTGGTGTTCCTCTTCATGGTGCTGATCCGGAGAGCGCTCAGCGCCAGCCAGAAGAAGAAGGCCATCATTGCGGCGCTGCGGACGCCCCAGAGCAGCATGTCCATCCCCTATGTGTCTCAGCGGGAGGCGGAGCTGCACGCCGCTCTGCTGGCCGTGGTGCTGGCTTTCTCCGCCTGCAGCGCCCCCTATGGAGCGCTGGTGGTGTACCGCACCGTCCTGGCGAGGAGCGAGGAGCTGCCGGCCTCGCTGTACCTCACGGCCGTCTGGCTGCCCAAGGTGTCCCTGCTCACCAACCCCGTCCTCTTCCTGGCCGTCAACCGCTCGGCTCGCCGCAGACTGCTGGACTTGCTGGCCAGGATTCACAGGCGCTACAGCCGCCGCAACATGGTCAGCACCGGGGGGCTGGGGTCGCTGGGGGCCGAGAGCGGGCTGGGAGGGCCAGGCGGCCTGGAAATGGCCGGCCGCTCGGGGAGCCAGCTCCTGGAGATGTTCAACATCGGCCAGCAGCAGATCTTCAGACCCTCGGAGGAGGAGGAGGAGGAGGAGGAGGAAGAGGGGGTGGAGAACAAGATCCCCTCTCTGGGATCGGGGCCTTGCTCTCAGCCCAAAGTGGACAACCATTGTGGCACCACACTAGGGAGCCTCCGTGGGGACGCCATCCCCAGGATGGACTCCCAGCATGCAACAGCGGAGGAGGGTACAGCAGTGACCAAGGAGTGCCCCCCTCCGATCACAGCGTCACGGGCCTCGCCCGTCCACTCCTTCGCTTACTCCTCCTCGTCCCAGGTGGCGCCGGCTACGCCCACAGAACCAGAGGACGCCGTGCCGTTTGGCTTCGGTCCGTTTGAGCTGCCACCACAATGGCTTCCCGAGACCAGGAACAGCAAGAAGAGGCTTTTACCTCCACTGGGGAACACTCCAGAAGAGCTCATCCAGACCAAGCAGCCCAGACCGCGTCCAGAACGCCGTATAAGCAGGAATAACAAGGTCAGCACCATTCCCACTGCTGACCCGTGACGTTACCCTGGAAGACCACACCCAGTGGGACATGAATAAAGTGTATCTATACAGGTACACTGTGAGAAGGTTAACCTGGTTAAGATACCTTGTTGCCTCAACTGTTCTTGATCATTTGGGGTTGATTGCAATACTGCATTTAAAAAAAATCTGACTCTATAGTGTCTTTATCTTAATATATAATTAAGCCCTTTATAATCTATTGTGGTACGATTATTTTACGGCAACCGTGGTGAGCGGTAAGAATCTTATATTTAGGAAAGGACAATATGGTCTATCAAAGTTAATTGGTTTAAATAATAATAAAACATTTGATTTCAGAGAAAAAGTTAAGGCTATAAGGTAACCTAAATAATAATATTTCAAACAGCAAACAAGTCAAACAACACATTGTTGTGTTGTTTGACTTGTTTTCCAGAATAAAAGCCCTGATAATGCCAAGTCTACTAAGCCAGCTGAGCTGACTCTAATCAGGACAAATCTTTAGCTAGACATTTCTGGCAAACAAGGCAAAGAAAGTATATTGTTTTACTTCTCTTTCTGATTCTAGTTATCACCCCCCCCCCTCTCTTATTTTTTAACCCCAAAAAATATAATTTTTGGAGTAAACATTTAGTCTTGTGTTCCAGTATGTCGATTGCATTCTTAATAAATACAGGTAGTAAAGATTTAAAATCAATAAAACATATTGATGGAGTTATACATGAGCAATTAGTATAAATGGCTATAAAAAGTGAATATAGTACTCCACATAGGTGGTATAATCTAGTTTAATACAATGATCCTTCCAGTTGCACTAAAAATGCATTTATTTCAACAAGAATGGTCCAAAATGATAAAAGGATTAGTGATGAGACAGATAACAGTCTGTATCGCTGATTTCACAGAATCTGTGAATGTCATTTTATACTAGCTTTTTTTCACAATATAAAACTGGCAGAACTTTATTGTACTGGTTTTATTCCCTAAATATAGTTTTGTGGGTATACACATTTTTTTAAAGATGTGAATGTAAACGTAATTTGTACTCCCACTGTGTTTAATAAATTTGAACTACTGACAGTGCAAATGTGCAGTATGCAAATACATAAACATGTTGAATTTATCCATGTGTTGTTTTTCCTCTAGCTCTGGATATATATATTTACATTTACATTTTACATTTACAGCATTTAGCAGACGCTTTTATCGAAAGCGACTTACAATTAGTATATATATATAAAAAATATACACTATATACTGTATATAATATATTTTTTAAGACACAATGCAAACGTACCATCTTAGATTTTTTTCAAATTCCACCTACTTTGACATTGTTTAGTGTTGAGTCCTCTCTCTGATGTATAATGTAAGAACCTACCAGAAGCTTTTGCTGACCTGAACACAGTCACACTTCAAATATTTGCCAAGCGATATATCTACAAAGAAGCAGAATAAACTACATCCTTCCATCAAAATTGTGCAGTCATGTCTAAATAAACAAAAATCGAACTTGATGAGATGCCAGTTTCTATTTCCAATATTTATTTTACTGGCTACAAAAATAGTAGCTCACAGGCTTGACATGTCATTTATAAATCAACGTGGCATCTTAAACAGGAAGTTAATTTTGACTATGGTTGCAAAGTTTCTCTCCTCTACTGTTTATCCTTCATTTATCATGATGAGCTTGACAAATAGAGTACATTATTCACAAGTTATTAAAGAAGAATTGTAGCATCATAATAAGCTAATGTTTCCCAATACGCTCCAGGGTTTGTTATAGTGAAGTGCTGCAGTGTAATGTTTTTTTAATATGTATGGTAGGCACCTTCTGCTCCACTCTGGTGAGGGAAGCTTATAAAACAATGAATATTTTATTTTCACATTTCGCATTGTCTGTTATGTAAAATGTTATTATAAGCAATGCAGAACGCAATCTGACACACCCTGATTTTAAAGGTACATTCCTCAATTTGTGTCCGGAATTACCCTTTTGCTTAAAACCAGCATTACAAAAATGTTTTTTTGGTTTGAAACTCAGATAGTGCATTGCCATCCTGCACTTCAATGCTGAGTGGCTCGCATTCCTCTTCTCGTACCCCTACAGAAGAAAGAAGAAAGAGCCTCTTCTTGTGTAATCTGCTTGCACAAATACACATACTTGAACTGCCACATATTTGACCTTATGACAAGTTGCTATCAAATACGGTGCGGTTTAATCTTCTTTGGAGTCTGAGTAAGACTAACAAAAGGAGCTTTGGGGAAAAGAAACGAGAACAAAGCCTCTGTTTGTTAATGGCTTTGGTTATTTTCTAATCACAGCAGCCATTGTCCCCATTGGCTTTATCCTGCTAATAATGATTGTTGAATGCAATTTTCACTTGTTTTCAACTTTTCAACTAAAAATATATTATAATTCATTATTTAAATATTAGTGAAATCAAAACACCAATGTTTTTGTAATGCTGGTTTCTACAGTACCACAAGTGTAATCAAAGACTATCCCTTTAATGAACTCTCACTAGAGCACTGATCATGTTGGGCTTCAAGATACATACAAGTCTTAATACAGTCTATTCAAGATTGTGATACCAGCTCGTTCTTGTTTAATTTGTTGACACACACAGTAGGCCTACTACTAAAACTTGCAGCTATACATGTTTGACAGATTGCTAAAAATATACATTACAGACTGTAAGACACCAAACAGATTACAAAACAGATACCAGTGCTGAATGTTTAGCTTTCATGCACAACAGCTGATTAGTTTATTAAAATGCACAACAAAACCATAATTTGACATCCTTCTCATTATGCACTCAGCAAATTTTATGAGATCAATTACGTAACAGGTGACAGGCATTATCATCACCATGGAAACATTCATTAAAAACAAGTCTACTCCTTAGATACAAATAAACACTGGGTGAGCTAAAATGCTCATGAATTAGTTTTAGCACCTTAATATTTTCATAGCTACCATCCTCTAATAACTGGAAACAACATCTAATTTAATTAGCATGGTTGCTTATAAACCAAGTCATAGTTCTATGAATAATGGCTATAGAAATTATCCCCCCCCCCCCACTTCCCCCCTTTCACTTTCCCAGGTCCTTGAAAAAAAAAACAATTGTAACGTTCCCTTAATATGCCCTGCCCTATCCTCTTCATTTGCTCTTATGGTCACAATACATACTGTACATGAGCCAAATATAAGTCACAAGCAATAGTATAACA
Organism: Percopsis transmontana; assembly: GCA_025447815.1. Classification (NCBI taxonomy): domain Eukaryota; kingdom Metazoa; phylum Chordata; class Actinopteri; order Percopsiformes; family Percopsidae; genus Percopsis; species Percopsis transmontana. The sequence goes on from JAOEHI010000017.1 coordinate 21,577, forward strand.
TAAAGGATAAAGAATATATAGTTTATATATAATTAATTTAATTAATTTAGCATATATTTAGCATAAACAACCTAAACAAATAAACAACATTTTTTAGGTCCCAACCCACTGCAATATAAATTCCTTGCTGTCATCTAATGGTTAACTTCCAAGTGTGAAGCCTTCACCCTTGAAAACGAAGGATCGTTTCCATCAAGGCTTCAAAAGAACTGATAGCTAAGATTTCTTCACTGGCTCCCCATCATGGCCCGCATCCAATTGAAGACACTGGTGTTGGCCTACGAGGCAGAAAAGGGAACTGCTCCACTCTCTTCAGGCCCAACCAGAGCGCTTCGATCTACCACCTTGGCTGGTCGGCTGGCACATCTGTCACTACGAGAGTGCAAGAGTCAGTCAACCCAGTCTCGACTGTTTTCTGTCCTGGCCTTGCAATGGTGGAATGAGCTTCCTGCAGCAGTCAGGACAGCAGAAACGCTACTAAGTGACTAACTAAGAGACTTAAGACCCATCTCTTCAAAATATACCTCGGCCACAGACCTCTCTACTTCATAACACTCCCGCTAACTGAAGTTCTCTATGCTGATCCTTATCCTCTCTATCCCTTTATATTTAAAAATAAATTCTTCTAAGCCCTGCTATTGGATCAGCTCTTAAAAAAGTAAGCACTTATTTAGGCTGTTAGAAAATATTTTGATTCACTGATATGTTAATAGGTAATGTATGCTGTAAAATCTATAAATGCATGGCTAATTTACCTGTGGTGACTTGCTGCTGTCATTATTATAACATGAATGTTGTTTGCTAATGATAACTGGTGTATGATCTATTCAGCTAAATGTATTTATTGTAAGTCGCTTTGGATAAAAGCGTCTGCTAAATTATGTAAATGTAAATGTCTGTTTCCTCATAGCCTCCTGCAGAGCTGGCAAGTTTTCTTCAGGAAGATAGAAGCTGACCCTGTTATTCACAGAGAGTAATACTGCAAGGGATCCTTCCAGGTCTAGGATAATGACTACATTCTACAATACATCTGTTATTGGCTACGGCTGATTCTGTGTGTTCAATTTCTCAGCAGCCACCATTGCAAGCAAGCAAGTAGTAGTACTGACATTAAAGCTGAGTACTTTAACATATGGGATGATTGATCTTTTTATTTCTTACCGTAAAACTGCCATAGTTTTTTAACCCTACATGTGCTGTTTTTGTTCATACACATCAACATCATAACTTGTATTATTTGTTTCTCTTTCGATAAAGTATACTGAAGCAGACATGTCTATTTAGAAAATTGGTTTATTTTGATAAACAATACATTAAATACAGTAGGCCTACAATATGCAAAATACAAAAATCATGTGCAATCACAATAAACTTTTCGTACAACACTTCTGTGTGGTTGATGTGCAGTTCATTTGTTGGACTGAGCCTCCATAACCGCCATCATGCGCCCCATGAGCCCAAGCAAAGCACTTGTGTCTGCTGCCATCTTCTGCAGTACAGCGTCATTCATGTCCCTGCTGTGCTGCAAGAACCTCTCATCCGCCATTTCCAGATATTGCAGCAGCTCCATGTTATACTCCCGCTTCCTTTTTCCTGTGTACAAGAATAATAATAATAAACACAGATCTTCATTGTGTAGTCATTACCTATATAACTGTTTTATACTGTTCAAATATAGTTTAATTTAGCTAGTTTAGCTTATTTTAATGAATGTTATTTACTATCAGGTACATATGACTTTCATTTGTTAGTATTTCTAAGGCTTTTTCCATTGATTCAGAGGTGCCAGACAAAATCATTGAATGTTCAGCTACCTGCCACAGTGGTCTGGGAAGAAAAATAAGCAGAGTAATGTGCATACGTAAGTTTAAATAAATAGACAGTAAGGGGTGATATGAGTATCCTAGGACATATACAGTAGAACAGTATTAACAGTATGATCAGTGCAAACGAATACACTATATATAATATATATACAGTATGAAAGTATGATGTCAGAGCCTGATGGTAATAATAAATATATCTCAATGTTTGCATAAAATCTGGTGTGACAAACTACTACACTGCTCAAAAAAATTAAAGGGAACACGTAATCATCAAAGTATAACACCAAGTCAATTAAACTTCAGGGATATCAATCTGTCCAGTTAGGAAGCATAAGTGATTTTGAATCAAACCCTCGATCGGTTAGTGATTTTGGTTACCATTGACCATTGTTACGTCATTTATGTTCTCAACGAATTACACAATGTAATGTATTTGGTTCATCGAGACCCGATGTGTGATTTTAGTGTTCCCTTCATTTTTTTGAGGAGTGTATATACCCATCACAACAAATCTTACCCTGTCTGGCCTGTTTAGATGAGGACGAGGAGCTTTGAGCTCCTGAGCTGCTAGATGGTGTAGGCGAGCAGTCCAATGGTTCCTTCTGTTTCTCCTGGGATTCAAGTATGTTTTCCTCTGCCTATTTTTTTGTATCCAGATTTTTAAATCTGCATGCTCACTAAATTTAGATTCCTCAGGGAATACGATGGTCGACAGCAAAAACTCAAACGGCAAATTAAGAAAAGACAAGTTAATTTAAACAATATGAAGTGAATGTATTGTTGAACATTTTATATACAAGGGAATGTAATGGAAAAAAACGACGACATGAATACGTGTTTAGAACGACTTTTTCTGTACATATCAACATATTTATTATTAATTGTATTGCCTATCCCCAAAACAGTGTACGGGTATTACACTGAGTAAAGGCTGAAGGCATGGGCACCATTCAAGTACCCCTGACCAATGATGTCAAGTCAGATTTGATTGGTAATTATAATAAATTGCAGAAAGGACTGCATAAGCACACTCACCGCCATTTCAACAGGAGCCTCTGCAGGGAACACTGCCATTAGTAGAAACGGTGAGTGTTTTGTGGTGGTGTGGACCTTTAAACCTTAAAATAAACAAGGTGGCATCCAGGTAGACATCCCAGTCATTCTGATGGTCGTTTACCAGTTTCTTAAGAGCTCTGAAATTAAAACATTAGAGAAACATTTATTGTAGAAGGATAATAATGTAGGCATGACAGCCTTTATATGAATTAATATACACTACTGGTCAAAAGTTTTAGAACAACTCTATTTATACAGTTTTTCATGATTTGAAGCCTACTGTCTTATTATTTTCTTCTAAGGTAGTTCTGACATAGCCAGGAGGTTGTTTTGTGTCATTATCTTGCTGTAGGATGAACCCCTGACCAACTATTAGGCGTATACCAGAGGCTATTGCATGGCGCTGCAAAATGCTGGGATAGCAGTTTTGGTTCAGGGTGCCACTCACTCTGTGCAAGTTGCCGACTCTGGATCCAGCAAAAGAGCCCCAGACCATCAAGCTTCCTCCTCTATATTTGACAGTTGGTGTTAAACACAGGAATCATCCTTGATTCCAAGAACGGAAGATTCCACATTGTGATTAATTGGTCCATTGGACCTTCTTCCAGCCCTCAGTAGTCCACTGGCAGTGCTTCATTGACCAGGAAAGCCTATATTTCTTATTTTGCTATTTTGGCAATGGCTTACTTACTGCCACTCGACCTGTCAAACCTGCAGCTCGAAGTCTTCTCTTCAAACTGAGACTTGCTTACTTCAACCAGTGTTAAGCTGTGCTTGAAGCTGTTGTCCTATGAGCCACCTATCACGCAAGCTGTTGACTCTCAGAAACCTGGCTCAAAATCTTGTCCTATTGTGGCTTTGGGTCTGTCAGACCTCTTGGCTTGACACTAAGCATTGCAATTTTCCTGAAAAATGCCTTTTTAAATAACTTTGAAATGTTCATTATTTTTCAGTCTTTGGTAACCTAATTTTTTTGTTAACCTCTGGCAGTTTACTGCTTACCTTTGTAGCATTTCAGGTTATTCACTGGACTTTAATTGATTCAATTTGAATAAAAACTGGAAAAATTTGTGTGTTCAAAACTTTTGACCGGTAGTGTATGTATATTTTTTTAGTGTTCTTGGTTGCCAAAGATTTTGCCAAAGATGTTTTGCATGAAACAAAACCAGGACAAAACAACAAAAGTTACAAAACTTAAATGACAGATGTAACTAACTGGACATCAGATTTGATTGTCACTACAGACCCCTCAGAGAGAATGATGGTGGAAACAAAAGGAAAATTAAGAACAAGATGGCAACATATGATAAATTAAACATACCCTTTAGTTGACATTTGGAGGCATATCTCCATAGATTTTGCCTTTCTGATTTATGATAACCTGACAGATATGACCCCTCCTTTAGCAGATTAAAGACGGCTTGCCACTTTTCTTCCATAGCTATTACTAGATGAACCATCAATTAACATACCATTTTGATGCAACTGAAAAGCGTCAAATTCCGATCAGATTCGAGAATTCAGATTATTTATATTATATATATATAATACATATATATTTTCCCCAATTATCTCATTAAAACAAGGAGCATTTTGTTCAAACTGTAGGCCTACCTATGTCAGGTACAGTTGAAACACCAATCTGTAATGCTATAAAGCTGCCTAACCAATTAAATGAAAATGGAATATACCTTTAAAAATCATTACCATTCTACAAAAATATTTAATAAAATGTTAAATTCATCATTTTATTTATTGAGCTAATTTGTAAAACATTGACAACAATTGCAAACAGCAATAAAGTATTTAATTTCAGTTTTATATTTTATTTAGGCTATTGATTGATACATTGTGTCTCAACTGTACCCCGCTGACCACCTCGCACATTTCTCTAGATTCTACGACAACCTTGAATGACACCAAGTCATGAAATATGTCAGTTTTTTTAGCACAGATTAAAGCAGTGTTTCTCAACGGGGGGGATACCGCCCCCCAGGCGGCGTTCAGAGGATGATGGGGGGCGGTATCGGTGAATTTACACTAAAGACAACAATACAAATGTAAATTTTCAACTACTGGCAAAAATCGAGTCGAGCAAAATTAAACCTGCCAGTTTACGCCACTGCGACTGGACGACATTAAGTAGCAGCAGGTAAAAGTTTTCATAAAGGCCAAAAGTATCGCTGCAAATATATGAATATAGTAAGTAACATTTAACCGTTTTATTAATGTTAACGAGATTGCGTTCGCATTACAAGGCATTATACTAGTTCACATAGCAATCTCCAAGACATATTTGAATTTAGCCAGGTCCTACAGTCCAAGTACCGCAACCGCTTGGACTTTATGGCTTCAGGCACGCTATGGCTGAAACTTGCCTCTCTTCAGCCCGCAGTGACGCAACTGGCAGGGCTCTAACTAACTTTCAAAGGTTACAGCCAATAATTTCTGATTGGCTGTTGTTAAATTTGAATGTCACATTTCTAACGGTTGCATTTTTTTACCCTAACACTGACCCATATTGATTGATATATTGATTTATTTGTAGGAGCTAATGAATCTTTTAGGAGGGATAAAATATTGAAGTAAGGAAGCTACAGAGTCAAGGGTTCACAAAAGTTCAGTATCACTTTAATCTTAAGCCTACTGTGTTTTTGAAAAGAGATGGATAGAGGAAAGAGAGAGAGAGAGAGAGAAAAATTCAGGAGGTTCTATTACCTTTGCAGGTGAATAACATCTGATGAAATATCCCCATGGCAACCTCGTCTCCCATTCTGAGAATAAGAGCAGGGATAGACCAATCTAATAGCATCTCAAACTCTAATAGGCTACCAGTAATCTCTATGGAAGAAACAACTGTCTGAACCCATTTATACCTTACCATGCAGCAAGGCAGAGAGCAGTGTCTCTTCTATAGTAACTCTCTTCATCATAGGCTACATAAATTGCTTCCTGTGTGCCAGCATATTTCCCGCCACTGTTGGTGTCACTAAAGCTTGGGAAGACATAATACTACTAATACTAATAATAAGGTTAATAATTACCCATTAAAAAAGGTTCTCAGATGCTGCAATAATATAATAATAAAAAACAGTGGTTATTAGACTGTATACTGACAGCTGCTGGTGTAAATGCAGCTGGGCTAATGCTAACACTAAAATACAGGACACTATAAAAAATGTCAGTACTCAAATACATTGGAGGTTTGATTGGAGTGAACTCACATCTGTTAATGATATACAGTATGTATCATTTCCCATAACCAAATAGATTGCTTCATTTGTCTATTAAAAGGTATTCACTCACACGGAGTACAGGCATTCAAGTATTTAGAAGCATTAAAAGTAAAAAAAAAAACTAAAAACAAACACATTTTATTTTGTATGCAAGTGTCAAATCATTTCATGTTCCGCAAGGCATGGCATTTCTGCATTCGTTTTTTTTGCCAAACCAAAGAGAGCTGACATTTTGTCTTCGATGTAGTTGTAAATATCAATTATGTAGATTCCCTGTTTGTTAGGGTGGGGTGTTGACCCAACACTCAGAAACACCACAGCGAAACAGAGGTAAAAATAAGAGAATGTTTATTCTCAAAAACAGAAGAAAAGGTTTAACTCAGGCGGCTCAGCCTACGGATCCTATCCAGGAGAGCTCGGCAGAGGAGTTAAAGGTTGAGGGGAAACGTCGTCAGCAGGTAAGTCCAAAGCGATGTCTGCACAAAATACAACGAAGTTAGACAACGTAGAACACGAGAATACATGCAATGACTGACGTAGAGTAGCCCACGATACCGTCTACGGTGAGATAATAATCTGGCGCTGTTGCAGTCTTCCATCCAGGTTTAAAAGCAGTAGGAGGTGATGATGGGATTGGCCACAGCTGTGCGGGAATCAGGCAGGTGCTGGCCACGCCCCCTTAACCTCCTCCCAGGGAAAGACATACAAGAGGCAAAAACAAAGGAAAACACACAACACACAAGGGAAAGACACAGTAGCCCTATGACACTGTTCTCTGAAGACATTTGGGACAGATGATACAGATTGTATCACATTTGGTCCTTTAAATTTGCATGCATGAGCAAAGCTGATTGTTGATAATGTTTATAATTTTATTTAGTTTAATCCAACCCCATGCAAATGGTAAAAGGTAAATATAATTACTCCTTTAAGAAAATTCTGTTCGCTGAACGCCAAAAAACACGACATATAGAACTCAGTGTAAAACCATGCATCAGGAAATAATAAATAGTATTAAAAATTAGACCAAGTGCAAATGTCTTTATAGTTAAATATGCATTTCTTTTCATGGAGGCCCTGCCAGGATGAATCAGCACATAGGGTTACAGACAGTTTGGCCAATAGGGGGCGTTAGTGTTACACTGAAACACAGATAGGGAAAGAGGGTATATTTTAATTATTCAGTTGCATTTTCCTTTGAACAATAATAGTATAATCAAAGTTAGTACATACAAATACGTATATTTATATGAAACTTGAGGTGAACCTGTCGTTTTGACTGTTGTGTGACAGATTCCAACTCCTCCATTCCTGACACTTTTCATGTCAGGAGCAATGCTAAGGAGTCTCCTGTGGAATGCAGAGTTTAGGGATGACAGCAGCAGATGGGTACCATAAAAATCCCTGACCAAAAACAAACAAAGCCCATTCTGGTGAAAGCATCTATAAAATCACTATGTTCCATTTCACGCATGAATAGGCCACATTTGTGTAAACCAGGTTTATATTTCAAATTACATAGTGGGTTTGTCACATGATTTTGGCAACACTAAGTAATTTATTGTTTAAGTCATATGTGACAGAGAATGTGAAATGGCATGTCTAATAAATAATAAAATTAATATAAAATTAATTTTTGCTTTTTGTCTTTAGAGATAGACATGAACAACTTCAAATGTCTGTGAATGTCTTGGATAAAACATGCTGTATTATGTATAAAACAAGTATGTAGATGTTTATGATAACAGTTATTGTTGATGGTTGATAATTCATTATTACTATTGATCTATGAAGTGTGTCAATCTGCTTGCAGGCCTCATAAATCTATGAGTCATACACATGCACAAGAGCACTAAACCAATGCATGTGCCCTTGTACACTACATTCTTAGACAGCCATAATAAACAGCAAGTAATTGGAGAAGAAGAGTGTACACAAAGAGTGTCTCTATAGTGCTGCCCCCTATGGCAGTGGTGGTCTGACAGCAGATGATTGAAAATACTAGGATTTGTTTTCCACCAATTGTTATGCTGCAACGGCATAGAGCAGACTTGTCTGTTTCTCCAGAAGGTTTTTTTTGCATGGGGGATTTATGCACTAGCTCACTGAGACCAAAGTAGACCCAGCAGGCTTTGGTTTGGTTAAACTAATTTCTCTGGTTTACGTTGAGCTCCACCAAAAGAAATGTATCTCTGGAAATATATTAGAGCAGCACTGCAGGCTAGAATTTCTTAGACATGGTCATGGAATAAATAAATAAATGTCATAATTTATACCAAACTAACTCATTTGACAGAACATTGACTGATGATATAACCCAGTATAAATCCTGAATTCCGGCAAAAGCACATTGAATTTTAAAGGTGCAATAGTAATGTTGGGAGAGCAATATGCTGACAATATATAGATCCTTGTCCCGACTATGGTCTTAAAGTGCAACTTTTTAAATGCATTTCTTTTCTTGTTTGTGGTATGCAAACAAAAAAAGTGCTACAGCTGCTATATTCAGCGGTAAGTGTTAAATTAGACCTACAAAGTGTGTATGATGCTACACACAGATCCCGGTCTGCATATTTGTGGGAGTAGGCATGCTCAAGATGCTGCAGTATCCCATGTTCAGGTTACAACTGTGTATATATAAATGTGTTAATACTATTTTCTTTTCAGACAAAATTACCTGTTAATCTAATGAAACACAGTATCTTTCCTTCTTTGTAGCACCTACTTATTTTCTGTCATGATGGAAAGTTCCTCATCAGGTTCATACAAATCAGTAATTGTTTCTATACTTTGGTGCGATAGGCATTAGGTGCTTTTGGCTCTTCAAAACAACATATCGTAAGACATACGGTAGCTGAATTGCAAAAAAAAACAAAAAAACACACAAATCCTGGTATAGTTGAACCCAAATACTACTAAGAGCTGCTGCTATTATAGTAGCATGATAATCTCTCTTATCAGTCTGCTCCGTGCATCCACAGCTTTGTGCACAGTGATGACATTATAACCATACATCTACTTGAAAAGAATGTTTTTGCATGGTGGATATACTGTATAGTTTAATGTGATCTTTTGAATATGATACAATATGCAGTGCATAGTTTGCATTTTAGGATTAGGTTGAAAAGGCGGTCTTGTTTGTAAAGCTGCCGCCTTACATTGTAAAAAGATTTAGCCTGTCAGTCAATTCTAGGGTGTCCAGGTCAAGAACTTTCTTTTCTTATTGCGCCATAAAGAGAGTCTCCCAACAAGGTAAGTGTTGTGTTACCAATAATGAAATAACAATTCTTGTGAATAATGAGGTGTAACCCAAGTGGAGTGTTGAGTGCAGGTGCAGACACGAAAAACATGGAGACGAGAGAAAACGGAACAGTGCAAAACGCACGTTTATTCAAAGTGATTCGACAGGTGCAGACGGCGGACGGCAACCCAAGCTGCCTCTTTGCTCCAGAACCACAGGGGGTGCCCACTCTCCTGGTCGTGGCATAAGGCCCGCAGATACCTCCCCAGCTCCTGCACAGTCCGTTCCGCCTGCCCATTGGCCTGTGGGTGATACCCAGGTGTGAGTCTGGCAGCGGCCCCCAGGCGAGCCAGGAATGCCTTCCACAGTCGTGACGATGTCCTCTGGAAGCCCGTAGACATGGAAGACCTGTTGAAACAGGGCCTCAGCGACCTGCATGGCTGAGGGGAGATGTTGGAGAGGACTACCGCGTTCCCCTCGGAGGATGGCAGGTCCATGGCGAAGTCCAGAGCCTGGTGAGACCATAGTCGCTGAGGCACCGGAAGTGGGACAAGCTTGCCTGCAGGGACGTGAGAGGGGGCTTCTTCTGGGCACAAACCGGGCAGCTATCCACATGGGCGTTGACGTCATGGTCCATCTGGGGCCACCAGTACTTCTGGTTCTGCTTCGGCCAGGGTGTCCTGAGGCCGGGGACGCATACACCCAGGCCAAGAGACGTTCTCTCAGCGGTGTCGGCACGAAGGTCCTCCCAAGTGGACATCGGCAGGGCGTAGACTCCCTCGGCCCGACGGGTCTCCTGGTCGATGGACCACTCCACTGGGCCGACGACGCACTCCCGCGGCAGGATGGTGGTGGGCTCTTCCGTTGCCTCCTCAGGTTCGAGAGAGCATCTGCCTTGCAGTTCTTCGAGCCCGGGCGATAAGTCCCTGTGAAGCAGAACCGGGAGAAGAAGAGGGCTGCCCGGATGTACTCCAGGTTCCTGTGGTCCATCAGGAGGTGGTTGGCGTGGGCGCTTCACGCTGGTAAAGCCTCCCCCAGCTGGTCTATAGGGGCATGAGGTACCGGAATTTGACGGTGACCGCGTCACGGTAGTTCATGCAGGGACGCAGGTCATTGTCTTTCTTCTCAACAAAAAAGAAGTCCGCCACGTATGTCTCCATGGTGAAAGAAAATGGAACAGTGCGAAACGCAAGTTTAATCCAACAGATTTTACAGGTAGCCACAGGCCACAGGTTTGGTTGCCACAAGATGCGGCAACTAAACACGAAACAATCACTGACAATTCCCCTCATCCACCCTCCCCGTCTGCTAAATTACCTGATTGTAAAATAATCATGGATAGCAGCTTTAAAAATAATGATAGTCAGAATATTTGCAGAAATGAGTCCTGTGTTTTGGGTCATGGCATAACACTACTGGAAATTATCTGCCCATGACGCCTAAAAAGAATAAAAAGTAAATTTCCCTTTTAATATTCCTCAGTTAAGAGAAGAAGAGACTGATTATTTAAGGGGTCTAGGGTCACTTTAACATAGATCCCAATTCATCTATGAAATCTATGATTTTACAATATTAGGGTAATAAGGTTGCGTTTTGTGGAAGAGTAAAGTGGACATGTGATGGAATAACATCTCACATTGCCTCTAAAAGCACCTTGGACCTGTTTTTAGAACAGCAGCTCCACCAAAGTATAGAATTTGGAGTCTTCAGTTCAGGGGCCAAACCGGCAAACTCTTTTCATTAAATGAAACCTCAAAAGTTGCTTTTACTGCAGGTTTCAGTGCTGCTGTAAAATATCAGAGCACAAACAAGCCTTAGTCCAGGAAACTAATACTAGAGTTATTCAGCTGGAATTCTGAGAACCCCTCAGGACCCCTTAATTATATGCGTAAACTTTAAGATGAGCATGTGTGTGTGTCTATTTCTGCAAGCATGATCATTTATTGACATAATTGTAACTAAGCACAAAACAAAAGCCACATTTGAAAAGAGTAACAATAATTCATTGTTAATTGGAGAAGGCTAAAATAGAGCAGAGTACATTATGCTCTTAAACTGTTTCTGGCTTAAGTCCTCATTCTGCTCATTGTCTGCCATGTGAATAGTTCTCACATAACTTAGATCCAATAGCAAAGGAAATCCTGTGGAGTCAGCAGAACACATTATATTGTATTTTTATAGCACAGCAGGCCACCGCTATTGGAGGCATTTACTGATGGTCCTCGTAATTTTCACACAAAAACAAAAAAGAATCTTGTAAAAGTCTTTTGGTATCAGTATTCCTCCAGTTCTCTGGTTCTTCACCTGCCCTCTTCTCTATCTAGTTCACTCTTTTTCTTACTGTCTCCTTATTCGCTATCTCCTTTTCTGATTTGTCTTATTCCTATTATGCCTATTCAACTAAATGGTGGCCCCTCATTGGTTCCTCCTCTGTTAATTGTAAAGGTTGGGTTTCTTGAAATGTGTCCAATCCCACAGCGGCTGTGTTTTCCTCGTTAAACTTGGCCAGTCAACCTCACTTTGGCATCTGCCGATTTGACTGTATTTTATAAAAAATTAAGAAAACCTGCACAATGCTCGAGACCACAGCTGCCCACTCTTGGAAGTCTGGCTGCAACCAAGGCCCTATTTAACAGCTGGTAAACTTTCCACAGAGAGGCTTAGTGGAATAAAAGAAACAAAAATATCAGTGTTGTTTGTCTCAACTTTACCCTAACGTGACATGTTAACGCACACACATCAACACCTTATCAAAGCTGCATGTTTAATCTAGGAGTGACTAGAATGAAAACACTAACAGCATTTGATACTTTTGTGTCTCAGACGTGTATTTACTGAGCAAATGCATATTCAAACACTGGTGCTTTTGTGCAGGAATGCCATTGACATTGACATTTGCCAGTTTATACAAATGTTTCATAATGGCCTGAAAATGCCCAAAATGGAAAGATTGACTTTGTGCTTCAGAGATCTTGAGTTGTTTGCTTCTGGTTCTGTTATGTTTAACCCAAGACTGTGACTGACCTCGACAATAAGCATTTTGCTGACAGAATCACTTATAACAGGCTTAATAGAAACTTAAGCGTATGTGTCATGTTTGTAAAGGTCAAAGCCACGTTGCAGACAGATATAAATTAACAGCACAAAAAGCAGAAACAAAACTAATGTCAGTTTATCATTTCTAATGACTGTGACTAGCGCTGTGGAATCAATGAATCACAGCCAATGTGTAGACTGTTAGTCTTTTAAGTTTAATCAATAGAACCTTGTTGGGAAAGGAAAATCGCAAATTGAAAGGTTGCACACACAATATGCATGCAGAATATTTAATTTTTTCTCCCCTATATGTTAAGTTGGATTATTTCTGAAATGGACATTGGATGAATTACACATAGTTGACAAGTATTTCCAATGACTGTTTATGTTTGCGTATTTTCCCAAACACAAGTTCACGTCAGGGGATTTCTTTAGCCCGTGAAGGTGACAGAAGGGACGAGCTGCGTGGTTTAACTTGTCTGTGTTTTTGTCAGTTGGAGCCTGGTCTCATAACACTGCTAACTAGATGCCTGGGCATTCGGGTGTGGAAACAAATGGTGTGTTTGCCATGTAAAAGTTGTTCCCTCAACGACAGGCAAGAGGTCTCGTCTTAATTAGAGGAGCTGAGCTATGGCTGGAAAAGCTGAGCTCAGGCAGGCAAGCAGGCTGGTAGGCCGGTAGTTAGCCAGGAAGGCTGGTAGTCAGGCAAGCTTGCAGGACAACATAATAGCATCACGATCAGCCATTTCCAGAGTTGGCGCTAGCCTAAATGGTGCCCCATGGCCACTGCAATAGCAACAGATTACAACTGCAATGCCATGTTTAACCTCTAACCTTTTTGGTGTACTGGCGCCCCCCAATAGATGGCGCCCTAGGCAACATCTAGTCTGCCAATAAGAAAATTTGTCTTTTGCAATTTCAACACTGAGGACATTGACAACATTACAAAAACTACTGATCCAAAGCAGACATGCTCTGTCTGAGACAGCACAGGCTGGGGAACTTACTGAAAAGGAGGGACCCTGCCCTGTCTTGCTACATTGGTCGATTTGACGGAATTAACAGAATATGTGAGAAAGTTAAACGTAGACAGTTTCAACACAGGATCATGCGTACCTCTGGGGACTGATCCTAACCCTCTAATAGCCATGATTGAGCTAGCGTCTGGAGGTGACGTAAGACACACAAGGCAACAAAGGCTCATTTGTGCTGCTTTGCCATACAGTACAGTGCCTTACAATGCCCTCTGAATGCACCAGGGTTTAAGTATAAACATGTTTGACAAGAGCTGCACAGCAGTAGTGCTGGGCAAAAAAAGAATGAACAAACTATTTTAAACTGATCATTTTTAAGTTCAATTGGTACAATACAGAGTCTGTAGTGGTATGTAATGTTTCCACCTATAGCAACCTTAGAAAAACACAACCAAAATAGAGTTACCAAAGAGAATTAGCATAGCTGAATGATAGAAGCAAATAAGCTCTTGTTTTGTATCACTTATCTACTTAAACAATCAGAAAAAGATTAATTTGGTAATGACCTACTTTCTGTTCTACTTCCTCACCCGGACTCAACACCATCCTATCACCGTCTACTAAAACTCAATATGCACTGGGCCTAGCTTCCAGCATGGCCAAATTAAAAGGTAATCCATGTATTGTTTGTTGTTTCTTCTTTCAGGATTGATGTATTTATATGCATTTTTATTTTCTGCTTCTTTTTTTACACTGTACTATCCAGTACACAGACATTTGTAATGGTAACTAATACCAATACTAAGAGAAATTAAAGGCTTATTTTATCATAGAAATGATCATATGCAGCTTTAAATCAACATGGATATAACATGGCTATATCTTCTTTGCACTCAAAACTCAAGAGTTAGCATGTAAACCAGTAAATGACTTACAACTTACAGTAGTGTCTTCTCAGACCATGAAATGATGATAGAGTGATGGCTGTCTATAAGGAGACTGTTCCGTTTTTTTTTTCCTGGAGGTAGTCTCGTGCCAATTGAAACCATTCAGCTGGCCAAAGTCCTCCAGCTGTTCTGGGGCCAGAGACAGGGTAGTCTTTCATCTCACAGCATGGCTGCTGCATACAGACCACAGATCCAGGTGGTCTGCTACTTCAATAATATGCTTTAGTGAATTGTGAGTTAATATACTGAATTTACACAATTGTGCTATATTTCAGACATAGCCCGAATTGTGTGCAAATTTTATTTGCGTTGCCAAGGTCTTCCCGGAAAAAGGGATTCTTAAATTCAGTGGAGCTACTTACTTTAATGAAATTAACTGATTCTGGTCCACCCATCTTTCCATAGTGACCACCATGTGACCGTCTTTCCATTGAAAACATTTTTCAAAGAAGAAGGATGCATTTTGAACAGAACATTTTCTCTACTCCTTTTATTGCCTTTTCCATTCCTTTTCACTTTTGTCTGTCTCCCAACGACAAGTTAATGTGTGATTTTAATGTGTCACTCACATTCTTTGGTCAGTCGGTAAAGGTAAGTGGACGTTGGCGTTTTTTTCCATGGCACGTGGAGCTGGCGGTTTAGCGTGCAGTATTAGGAGGAAACATCTGTATGTAGTTGTGGTAACAACATAGAACGGGAGCCTGCACATGGGCCACGACTGTTTTCAAACCTGCCTCGACCCGAGCTGCAGGTAGGTGCCATGTCATATGTCATTAGGATGTCAGCCATTTCTGCGTATACAGTATTTGGAGTTGTGTGTTCACCTTAGCGAAGAAGTTGTCTAACACTAATACAGATACAGTAGTTCTGTTCACATCATCCAGGGTGAACTGCCAGAAAATATTAGCAGAAAATATTAGCAGTAGCCAATCAGGAAAATGACTGCCCCAGTATGCAAATTGCAAAAAATTAAATAAGCTTCGATGCCCGACATGTTGCAAGAAGTGAAACCAGGGGAGAGTGGATGAATGCTAACAAGGCTGGAACTACGTACAGCTGAAAGGAAATGTCAACAAGGTAATTTCAGGTTAAACAGAACACCATTTTTTATACAGTGAAAGAGCTCTCAGTTGGACACTTTAAAACCTCATATACCACGAGAAGATGGAATCGATATAATAGCAGCTATTCCCTCTGTCTCCACATCGGTGACCTCTTCAGAGAGGTGTGACGCCAACGGACAGACTAGAGAGCATCATCAGAGTGAGCCCTTTCATCTCTGAGAGCTACTAGGGTCTCATTAGGACGCTTGCAGATGGAGCCCATGGCTAGCATTCATCAGCTGTTGATTAGTAACCTGCATCCTGTGGGTGCAGAGTTGTGATGATGTGCAGGTCACATTTTGGCGGTCGTACAACATGAATGGCATATTGCTTTGCATATTGCATATCTGTTTTATTTCTGTTTAGGGTGGCTTAGGCTTTTCATAACAGCTGTCCTGGGACACAAACTGGCATATAATGGAATAGAATAGAACATAACATTAAATCAAACACATACATATAGTATCAAACTTTATATCTTCTGAAGTTATATTGATTCCCATTTGTTTGTATATTTATATCTGTTTGAATATTGTGTGAATCATATATGCAAAAAGTACAATATCCAACAGAATATGAATCTTGTTTATGGTTGATAAGAAACAGAAAGACAGCTGTTTGTACAGTCATGATTCGATATGCCCCCATTACTTCCTCTGAAAAGCATTTTACATTTTAGTGCCATAAGAACGATATGAAGACTTTTTGAAATAGTCCAGAAGGGCTGGCTTATGCAATTGTTCAAATATCTGGGCCAATAACCTTGTTTTTTGCCAGACTAGATGGGATCTATGCTCACATAGGTCATTTGGGAATTAAAATGTACCCAGGGAACCACATCTGTCGCTCCAGAAGCACCATATATTCATAATCAGTTAGAAATGCTGCTTATGTCAAGGAGACAGCAATTGGCACAAGAACCCAAGGGGCCAGAATGTTAAACCCACACTCTTTACCACCAGGCTGTGGAGGGTTGTTGAACTCAAGTGCAGGAACCAAGGGTAGTTGAAAAAAAAAAAAACAGGATGTTTATTATAACACTCAGAAGTTCAAAAAAGTAAAGCACAAAAATCCAAAAGGAATATCCACAATCCAGTCCAGGTTTATACACAAAAGGAAGTCCATAAACCAGGAAAACAAATCCATGGTAACAGAGCAATCCGTTACCATAAAGCAAAGCAGTGGTCATGCCAGCAGAGCAGTAAATTTGCAAGAGCTTTTAGAAGCGTGTGTCCCCTATGGTCTGGGGACACACGTGGCATTCATAAGACAACAAGGATAATGACACACAGGTGAGGCCATTAACACAGGTAAATCTTGAGTGCGGAATAAAGATTCTCTCACTGGCGACATCTGGTGGAGAAGATGAATTCCTGACATAAGGTCTCAATGGTGTCTTGAAGAAATTGGTGATGGCGTTATGATATGGTATGATCAACAACCTTTTTTTAAATAAATGAAGTGAACTTGGTGCTAAAAAAAATTTCAACATGTAATGTTAAAAAATACCATAGTAAATGCTTACATATGTTCAGAAGTCCTCTCTTCTCCTCTCCTCTCCTGTTCTCTAATTGTTAACCATATGTACAGTGCTATGAAAAGTCTTGCTGAGTCTATGCTAGTTAGATCAAGCCTGGGGGCTCTATCTGTCAAACATGGGCAGAGATGCTAAGGTTTTGGGTGGTACATTGCCACAGTTATGTTCTATTTCAGAAAGATCTGATGTTAACATATGGGAACTGCTTAGGGTTAAAGAAAGGGAGGGAGACAGCTGAAGAATTCTGGGTAAAGCTGGGTAGAGTTGTATACACTGGGGTACAAATTTGTACCCAGAGGTAAATAATTGGTACCCTTTAGAGTTCCAACTATAGATGTACAAATATTTACCCATGACAGGTGCAAACAGGTACAAAAAAATTAGGCCCAATTGGGAGAGTGGTAGATGCTGCTTTGTTCAGTTTTTGCCTCAAGGTTGTAGTTGAGTACCTCAACTTCAACGTCACATTATAGCATAAACAGAACCAGTGTGTGAATAAAATCCCTGTTTTAAACACATAATTGTATTGCTTTCTGCTTTCCCTCTAACAAACACGGGCTGTGTGGAAACCTTGTTGATGTTTGCTTGTTCAAATGGCTTTCCGTGTGGCTATGAATTCTGCATGGTACACTGAGGATGGTTTCTGTGGAGAGATTATGGCTTGGCATTTTCCCATAAACATCTCTGTAACAGGAAGGCCAAGGTGAAGACTCAGAAATCTAGAATTTCATAGAAATATTTCACAGACCAACGAGGAGAGAAAAGGGGCATCCACAAAAAACAAATTCAAACAACCCCTACACTTTATACCGACAAGCACCTTAACTTGAGAGCTAGATGCCTTTTTACAGTATCTATTTCTGAGAGGATGACTGAGCACTCTTGTTTAAACCAAACATTGTATCTGAGGACAATCAATCGTGCACATGTTTTACGCACTTCCACGTGAACGCAATCTGCTCATTCTAACCACTGGACTGTACTGATCGTGATTTATTGAGGTTTTTACAGGTACTGTAGTGTTCACAAATAATATCTACTAGTGTGGAATATTTCCTGCCCCTTTTGTATATGCACAGTAACATTTATGATACATTTTTGACAATATGAAGGGTAGAATTGTATTTCATAAGTTAATAGTAGGCGTACTACATAGAAGTTCACAACACATTAATAAGTCTTTGGTCAGTTACTCCAGCCAGCCAGCCGTAAACATTTTAATAATCTTCTCAGCCATAGTCGTGAAGAACTTGGCTGAAATCAACATCTGCTAAAAATCACTAAGCTTTGCTTTAGACTGTCTGTCAATATGTGTTCTGAATGGCCTATAATAAAATACATCATTCTCATTTTGTTTTCAATGGCAGAGGAGAAAAAGTTCCATTCAATATGTTTTATAGAGGTGACATTTTGCCTACTGCTTTATCTCATGATAATTTGCTATTGCTACATTAACCCAATTTATATCCAATATGGACATTTCTTACGCTCTAAGTATATTTTGCTCTTTGTGTTGTGATGTCTCATTCTGTAAATATTCCTTCACAATGATCTGTAGTTTTTAATATTTTTATTAAAACCTGTAATAGATGCTGTCTTCATTATAAAAGGGAGTATGTTCCTGTATTTGTGTAGATGACTAATATCGTATGCACATCCCCCACCCTCACCCTATCCCATCCTGTTCCATTATGTGCCTTATCTATAATAACAGCTATTATTTGGATGATATGATGATGATATGATTTGGCCAGGCATGAGATGCAGTACAAAAGAGCTCATAATCATCAAGCTCATCTCATGTTTGCGTAACGTAGCTTTCAAACCCTGCCAATAATGGCCTAAGGCTCTGTGATGTAAATTGTTCTTATTCCCCTATTTATACTGGTTAACTTTACAAGAAGTGATATCTATCTAAAAGCAGTCTGCCAAAGGCAGAGATAACGACGTCCGAACTTTGTTTTTTTACAAAATCACAGGGCCAGAATTCCACTTAACTTAACACTTTTTTGTGTGGTTTATTCAAATATAATACAAAAATAAATAAAATGTATACTTCAAAATGCTGTATAAAAGTATAACATAATAGCACAACATAGCATTGCATGGCATAGCAGCAAGATAGAGAACAGTGTTAAAGAAAGCCGAGGGGGAAAAGTCCAATTTCAGTCCAGGTTTTCCTTCTGCTTGTTCCCTTAACCAGATGATTTCAATTACAGGGACTATTACAGGGGAGGAGTAGAGGGGAGTGCAAGTGCTTATGTCGGGGAGAGGCGTGCACTCTCAGCGATTCAAACCACAACCATGGTCTTGTTAATGCTGGTTTTGACCACATGGGTAATTCTGGACGTGAAGTGTCCCTTTAAAACAGGTTCCCTGGCACTATGCAGTTCTTGCGTGCATCGGTGGTGACACTGATGCTTTAATAATGTGTGGCCTTCGCTCTATGCTTCACTTCGTGCACATCAACGGGATACACATGCCTGCCCCAAACCCTGCCCTCTAATCCAGACTCTTGTAATCTAGCCAGCTGTGGCTTGGCTGACAGACAGACAGGCAGGTCCCCCGGTTCTCTTTCACATTCCTTTCACCACATTCAAAACACACAGTGACCCATGTAGGCAGCAGGCCCTGTTATTCCCCACTCCTCAGACTAACTCCTTTGACCATCAAAGTGTCATTTAATCAGCCGCAGAGCCATCAACATCTAACATTAACCCCGTCATCAGTAGAGAAATGATAGGAGATCATGATTAACTTCACTGCGCCGCCTAAAATTAAAAGCTCCGCTGCATGATTTAAATTTGCTGCTTTCAATCACCACTATGTGATTGACTGCATTAAATGTTTTCCTGTTTAAATTAAATCTGCTATGTTATATTTATTTATATTATTATATTATTTATATTATTTATATTATTATATTATTTATATTATACTATTGATGCCCTTATGGTCATGACTGGTCATATGTCCAACCCACACAGTTTTATTTTAATATACAGTACGGTGCAAAAGTTTTAGGCTGAATGGAAAAAATGCTGTAAAGAATGAAACATGTATGCTGTTTTGAAGGCCAAGGGTGGTCACACCAAATATTGATTTGATTTAGATTTTTCTTCTGTTCACTCACTTTGCATTTTGTTGATTGATAAAAATAAACGATCAGCATGTTTATTTTTGAAAAGCATTCTTACGTTACAGCATTTTTCACACGCCTAAAACTTTTGCACAGTACTGTATATACTGTAAATAACACCAGTGGGGCTCCTGAAATGATATTTCAAATTGTGAAAATAAAGAAAGTGTTAATGTGTCACATTCATGCCAGGGAGTCGGCTATTAGCCAATCAACTCAGTCCTCATTCCACTGTTCTATCACCTGAAGCTACTAATTAAGGAACCTGGGACTATTTAAGTAGGGTGTGTGTTTGTGTCAGTTGTGTAATGTTATCCTTGTGTGAATGGATTGATGTTTATATAGTGTTTAGCGGAGCAGTTATGTTTTTAACTTACCATCATACTGTTCCTAGTTATATTGTGGTTTGGTAATTAAAGACTCTGCACTTGCATCCACCTTGGTTTCCGAGTCCAGATTGTTACATCATGTGTGAACCATATCCATGCAACCAATACAGATCTATTAAATGTAACTATTGCACAGTCCTTGGTTTGTGGAAAACATTCAGATCAATGAACTGAAGACTAAATCAAAGCACACAGTGGACATCATAAATCAGATGTCCTGTCTTTCTTTATGAAGTGATGCTGTAATTGTTTAAAATGTGATAACCGCATCCATCTGTTCACATTATAAAATTTGGCCACCCCCCTGAATATTTGTATTGATTTTTATTTTTTGTGTGGGTGGTCTCATTAGAACTCACAATAGCTATCCGTGTGCGTCACTGAAAAGCATAGATCCAGGGACCGTTATAGGATCACCAGGACCCAAGTTCAGTTATTCGGTTTCTAATTGCGACCCTCATGGTTTCTGTGCTGCGTAATGACTAGTGTGCTCTTTCACTAAGGCATCTCAGGGATCCAGGGAGCAGATCATTTGATGGAGACATCCTATGGTAATGGTTTGTGGGTTCTTGTATTCCTAAATAGGTTTGGTGAATGGATGACAATGATGTGTGTTTTGGTGTAAACCAGGACTTTTGTGGGCATTTATATACACTGTATATACAGTTCGTGAATAACTGCATAGACTGCTTTTGTAATAATACAGTTTTATTAATATTTTAGAGCTTCAAATAACATGTAAATATCATTTAGAAACAATTCTGTC